>APFE031690459.1:82485-107737 GCA_000404065.3 Pinus taeda
AATATGGTATAAAATTTACAATGAAGATTTTGATAATTGGTAAAAGATATCAAATATATGTGGATAATTAATAATCAAAACTATATTTTTAATAAATAAAATAAGATCAAGACAATGAAACACAAATAAATAAATTTAGTAGATATATCATACAAATGGAATATAGAATAAGTGGATGATGACTTTAGCGTAGAGGTGATCTGCACTTACGTATAAACCCTTTCTTAAAGGATTGATATTTTGCCATTAATTGTTAGGAAACATGATTTATTTTACAAAAAAGAATACAATGATCATATAGCAACCTACAAATTTGTAAGATTAACACCATATCATGTGGAATTTGTGGTAATTGATTTCACTAATAATATGAGAAGGTGTTATTAGAAAAATAAAAGGAGTATGATGGAGATATTGTTTAGGAAATTGCTAATTTTACTAGTTATTTTACAAAAAAAAAGTGTATATTTGGGAGCCATTATACTCACCCTCTTAGCAACTTACTCATCATCTTTCCTCTTCTTTTCTTCATTCATTTCCCTACTAGTTTTCTTGACATCTAGTTTCCCCTACTAGATGAAAGACTTTATTTCCATTTTCTTGTTTATCATAGGGTCTTGTACTTCCTCCTTTCCCTTCTTAGCTTGTATTCTTGGTGTCTCAATGTCTTTCTAAGGATCTTGAGACTCTACCTGTGTTGCTATAAATTCAAATTGAACCTTTTATCATGCTAAGTTAAGCTCAACCAACTCTATTTCAGCGATTCTTGTCTCTATCATTAGGGGAATTTTGAGGTCTAAAATGGGCCTCTAAAGGAAATTATAAAATAATAGTGGAAATAATAAAATAAGATTAGTACATCACCAAAATTTAGAGGGAGAAAAGAAAAAACTATTTTTTCAACTCGTATTTTCAACTTATCTCCCTATGGGTTTACTTAAATTTCGAGAAGCAACACTTGTTGGATGCAAAATTTTATTCTTCATCCAAGGAGTTCCCATGTTGCATACTTTTGATGAACATTGCTACATGAAAAAAGATAAATACATGAAAAACGTGATTGCAATCACGTTTTTTCATGTATTTCTCTTTTTTTTTTTTTTTGTAGCAGGGTCCATTGAAAGTATGCAACATAGGTACTCCTTGGATGTGGAATCAAATTATGCATCCAACGAGTACTCCTGCTTGAAATTTGAGTAAAACCTTAGGGAGATAAGTTAAAAATATGAGTTGAAAAAGTAGTCTTATTATTTTTTAAACTTTTTACCCTTTTTACTCCAAAAATGGTGAATCATCCCCCACGATTGAAATCCTCATCTTAAATCTTATCGGTTCTTATAAATTTTATTTTAGTTGTACATTTTTCTTAGGAGGCCCATTTTAGACCTCAAAATTCCCCTAATTTTTTCTCTGCCTATACCTCTGTCTTTTCTTTTGTTTCTTCCTCAGTTTCTATGAAGCTTGGCAAGGCCCATTACACTCATATACAACCTTTGACTACCTTCTCCTAGCTTTAGGCCACTTTTAGAACCCTTAGATCACTCTAGGATGTAATCCTCTAGCAATATAGGGCATCCTATATCAGTCTTGTAGCATCCTGTAGCACTTCACATAATTGATCAGAGCTTGGCCATAATTTCCTCTTAAGCCTATTTTTCATTTTTCATCACTTTACAATGTCCCCAAAGCCTTGTAATCCAACTTAAGGAGATTAGAGACCCTTTTCACATCACACTTTCATCATTATTGCAATATTTCCTCTAACTACAGGGAATCTTATAGTAGAGGAAAGACAATTTTTTAGGGAGAGGAAAGGATGGGAAGGTTAACCAATTATATCGTGCAACTTTTCACCATTTTTCACACTAAAATAAGCTATCAAACTACACAATTATTTCATTGTTTGAATTCAGACTATATAATGCATAAAATTCCCCTTTGATAACTAATATATTTTGAACACTTTTGTTAAATGTAAGTGGAAATATTTTTTGGCTTACATTTCCCTTGAAAATTCCCTTACTTTTCAAGTCATTTGAGGCTTTTGTGGTTGTTCTAAGCAAAAAGTATCTTCTTGTAGCAATCTTCTTGTCTCTTGTAGCAGCTTGTAACTTTCTTGTAGCATCATGTCCGTATCCTTTAGTAGTACCTATAAGATCTTGTGGCATCCCATTTGCATGCCAAGAGCTAGTGGGTCCACTGTTTTATTTTTAGTTTTACATATTCTTCTCTCTCTCTTTTAAACAACATTTCATGTAAAACTTTGAGTTAAGTGAGCTAACCCCACCTATATTTTTTTCTCTTTTTTCTTTTTTTCCTTGATGATATTGCATGAAAAATAAACTTGGAGTACTTTGAGTTAATTGAGATAGCCCACACCTACTCTTTGTACTCCATGATAACATCCCACTTTCTTAAGTATGTTTTTTCACTTTTGTCTTGTTTATCTCCCACATTTAATTGTTTTCCTTTGAAGAAACGTTAAGTGAATTTCTAATAAGGTCAAGTCTTCTTGCTATTAAGTTTGGTTATAAAATACCTTTCATTCACACTTTCAATGTTTTCTCAAGTTAGAATAGGTTCGAAGGGTGAGGTTAAAGAGTGGCATACATGTGCTTTACCATGAGTGTTTTTTTGGGTAGGATGTTTTTGTAGATGTGGAGGATTCCTTCGATGATCCTGAAGATGCATGTGATAATCTACTGGAGGTCCTGTTAATTTTTCTTAGGGCTATATTTTATTTTCTTTGATAATTACATTTCTTCATTTACACATTAAATGCACCCTATAACATCATAACATAATGCAGATTTACATCATTATTCAACAATGTATGTAGCTATGTAGAAAGAACAATATCATAATCATCAATGTAGTGGAAAATAAAGGAACAATAGAAGAAAATCATTCACACATAAAGACACCAGGATTGGTTGGAGACCAGGGAAAAACCCACCATTGGGAAAACCCTTTCAAATTCTTCTTCTTATTAGATTGTCATTGAATGATTCAGCCAAAAAGAGTACAATGATCCATATCTTCATCCATATAACTATCCAACAAAAATCAACTAAAAAATATCCATGAGATGAAATCAACCATGCTCATACTCAAAAACCTTAATTTAGAAGCCTGTAATGAATTGTCATTGTCTGCGGTGAATTGTCGAATAATGTGGTCAATGAGAAAAAAACTTCGATTAATAGAAAAGTGCAACTTTATGTCCTAGTCACAGGGAGGAAGTGGGCATGAGAGAAACTGAAAGCTTTCAGCCTTGAGCTTACAAGCCAGTGACCAGTCAAATTTTTCCTTGGTAAGCTTGTGATTAAGAAACAAAACCCTAGAAAAATACTCGCGAGCTTGTGAGCTTGTAATTTCACCTTCTAGCGAACCCATTTCTCCGCGAACCTACCTTAGACCTGCATGAGCCAACGAAAAGAAAGAGAATATAATGATGATCCATGATGATGTCCAAATGAAGTAGAGGTCACTTTTGTTTATATCCTTCCAAGGGTGTCTAATTTTCTTTAGGGTCGACCTGTTAAAAAATGCACATGTGGGATCATAATTCAAAAATATACTTTCCCTTGTTTAAATTAGATGATCTTTAGGTTGATTTTGGTCCTCTCAAAAAGAGGAATTAAATGCAACCATCATCTCCATAAAAGGAGCTGTCAAAAGAGGAATTTGGCCCTAGTTACCAATTTTAACACTCCCTCTCAACTAGAGAGAATTCCACTTGTATCATGTCATGTGTATCCTATCATCAAATCATATCCAATCTAAAGTCTCTCTCTCTCTCTCTCTCTCTCTCTCTCTCTCTCTCTCTCTCTGCCTCTCCTCCCTCCTCTCCTCTCTCTCTCTCTCTCTCTCTCTCTCTCTCTCTCTCTCTCTCTCTGGGTAACTGATAGGGGTGATACCCTAATGTCTAGAGATCCCTCAACCCCGGGTGCCCTCCATCTCAATTCCACGTCATGGGAGCTCAAATAGGGGGGAGAGTTCGCTCAATGTCCTTGATCGACGATGCTCTCTATAGATCAGAAATATATCATGATGGTCATATTTGGTAATCATCATGTCTCAATAGAAGCATTCTCATTCTCATTCTGTCTCAATAGAAGCATTCTCATTCTCATTCTGTCTCAAGAGAAGCATTCTCATTCTCATTCTCATTCTCTCTCTCTCTCTCTCTCTCCTTCTCTCTCTCTCTCTCTCTCTCTCTCCATATTCATCCTCCCTCTCACAAAGGCAACAACCATAAGCCTAAGCATGTCTCGTAGAGTAATAATGTCTCAATATATGAAGGCATATCCATCCCAAATTTATACGAGACGCTTTGCCAATCAGTTCCAACTCTTTATCATCGCAATATATCCATGTCATATTTAAAACCTAATCAAACATCTCTCCAAATAGCTTCTTCATCTTGCCTCACAAGTAGCCATGCTAGCAACATCAGTCATGCTTAAAGCTACATAATTATCATCCAAATCATCATGGCAGATCTCACACTAAGGAAACACCCAAATGTGATGATCTAATCAATAAATATCCCAAACAACATCAACACATCCATGTAGTCACATATCACAGGAAGAATGTCTCAAACAAAAAATAGATCATCCCATGAAAATATCTCGAAGTGAGCTCAATGGTAACTCAATGTGTATGAAGTGACTCAATCATGCATTAACTTAGAATATATAGACAAGTGTTCACATGAAACATCTATGCTTCAATCAACTATCAGTTTCCAAGTTAGGTTCAAGAATATATTTTCACAGCTTCTTGAAATTTGATCCGAGTGTCCAAGGATTTGGATTTCCACTTTATTCAATAACTTCACTATCTATATTTTCTTTTCCCAACTTTAGGACATAATACCTCATGCCATTATTCTTCATTTCAAATTTCAGAGGCCATATCCCTCTTACTTTGATCATCATAGGCTCATTTCTTGTCAAGAATAGACCATCAAACATAACACCTAACCAAAGGAATATGTTTAGCCTTACACAAATCAATGTTGTGCAATCAAATCCACTAAGTCATCTTATCAAAGTTTATATGCTAGATCAAAACTAATATCAAACTCCTCAATATCACTTTAACAAATTATTTTGACTAGGTGACCAATAGAGTTCATATCAGAATGTCAAGTTACAACACTTTTTTATTTACCAAGCACTATCAAATCAAACTTTATTAAGCCATACTCATGGTCATAACATGAATCATTTATGCTACTAAATATGAATGGATACATCAAGGAAAATTTTCATTCATACAAATTTCATCTATTCATAGTGAGATTGTTGCATGATGAATCACAATTATTTATATTTCAATCAATGTGTCAAAGCTAATGATAACACAAATATCTATTGAATACCAATATAAGTCACTAAAAGTCACTATGCTCATATTGCATTGTTATCAAGTAAAATCATCAATTGTCAAATCAAATCATTAGTCATCAGGTCAAAACCCAAATTTTCTATCACAGTGTGATCTATAGCCTAAAACATATCTCGACATCAAGTCAAAAATTTAAATCATTATTAAGCCACATGTCAAAACTCTAAACACTACTCATCTATTTCAATTGGCCAAATCTAGTTAAACTCTTGCATCTGTTATCAAATATTGTCATTCAAAAGCCTTAATAATGACATATTGATACACATATGATGGTCCCCTACAAACAAAAGTTTAGTCAACCCATTCACATTCTTTATAGTAAGCCAAATATTTAAATTTCCTTGGTCATTGAACTTTCAGTTGACAGCTCCATGTCTATAGGGCTGTCATCTTTTAGGTGAACTTCTAATTTCACGTAAAAAGCTTCACTTTTGTGTCCTACATGCATAATGGTACCCATCGGCCTTCTTCTATGGATTTGAGAGGCTACAGTCACACCCTTAGGCTTCCTTCCATGTGGTTGAGGATTAGAGTAAGAAAACTCTTTCTTCTTAGACTAGAAATTTGTTGTAGACCAACAATATCATATATTTGTCTATTCATGTCCATAAATATTACTTAAACAATAAAGAATCTGATTTACATATAATGAAAATGATAATAGGATCTTGTGGATAGTTTCTCCCTCTTAATGAGAAGCCCCTTCAACCATTAATATTCAAGTCATCAACTTACCTATAATATTATCATGCATTAGTAAAACTGTTAGATCTTAAAATCAAACTATATCTTGTTTTAACACATATATTCATTATGGCCATAACACATTAGCATCAAATACTTCATCATTAAATCATGTCATCAATATTTCATCTAGTGTTAGTGTCAAATAGCTAATAGGAGTATACTTCAAGAATCATGATCACAACGTCACTTCTTTATCACATAACTCAATCCATCAAGTCAGGGCATTCAATTTTACCATATGTCATAATTACTAAGCTCATCAAAACTTAACCATGGTCAACAAATGATCTTGAATATCAATACTTCTATCATCATGGTTATCATGTTGATCACAAGAATTATCAACAATGTAAAGCTACTATACATAAGGATCAATATGCAAGCCTTGTTAGAGGAGTACAACGATATTTTTGCCTCACCCAAAAGGGTAACTCTGAACTATTAGGTCAAGCACTCCATTGATCTATCCCCGGGCGCGCCGCTACCCAATGGAACAATATATCGAAAATCTATTTTGAAGAACGATGAGATCAAGAGGCAAATTCTAGAACTACTACATAAAGGGCACATTAGTCCAAGCTCATCACCCTGTGGGAGCCCAATTGTATTGGTACAAAGGAAGGATGGGACTTGGAGGGTCTGTATTGACTATTGGGCATTGCATAAGAACATTGTCTAGAATAGGTACCCAGTCCCGCAAATTGATGAGCTTCTAGACCAGCTCAAGGCGGGGGAAATATTTTTGCAAGATTGAATTGAAGTCAGGTTATCACTAGGTACCTATTGAACCCTTTGATGTGTGGAAGACTACCTTCAAATCCAAGGAGGGACTTTTCGAATGGTTGGTCATGCCGTTTGGATTGACGAATGCCCCTACAACCTTCATGAGACTGACGGACGCCATCTTGTGGCCCTTCACCAATGCATTCGTAGTGGTGTATTTAGATGACATCTTGATCTTCAGCTAGAGTTGGGAAGAGCACCTCCAGCATATTCAACAGGTCCTTTAAACCCTTCGACAACACAAGCTATATGCTAACTTGGAGAAATGCACCTTTGGCCTAACCCAGGTTCAATATCTAGGGTACATCATTGATGAGAAGGGTGTACATGTGGACCCATCCAAGATACAAGTCATTCAGGATAGGCCAGCCCCAACCACTCTAGTAGAGCTCCACAACTTTTTTGGTATTGCCAATTTCTATCGTAGGTTCGTGTTGGGGTTCTCTCATATCACTTGGCCTTTAAGTCAAGTCACCAAGGGTAAAGTGAAAGAAAATCTATTTTCGTTAGAAACCCAACAACGAGCATTCTCTAAGTTGAAGAGTTTCCTCTGTTCTGCACCAATGCTCACATTACTAGACTTACAACAACCATTTGAGATTGAGACAGATTCCTCTGACTATGCTATTGGTGTGGTTCTTACTCAACATCGTCATCTAGTGGCTTACTACAGTGAGACACTTTCAGACACAGTCTGGAAGTACCCCACTTATGACAAAGAAATGTATTCCATTGTGCAGGCCTATCGTCAATGGAAGCATTACATTCTAGGGAAGGAAATGGTCATCCACATAGACCACCAACCTCTACAATTCATACAGACACAAGGGAAGTTGCAGAATGATCACCATGAGAAATGGTCCACCTAATTGCAACAATTCCATTTGAACATTAAGTATAAGAAGGGCAGCACCAATAATGTCGTTGATTGCCTCAATTGACCACTATTGAGAAATGGCAACAAAAAATTCTAGTTTAATTTGTCCTTAAATTAAAATGTGAATTAAATTCAAATTCTATTCTCTTTGTGACTTAAAATAGTTAAGTTATGTTTATTAAAATTACTTAACTTAGGAAATTCGAGTTGGAAGTATTTTGGAAGTCATGTATATGTTCTCCCTACTTTGTAGGAGTCCAGTGTGAGTTAATTGTGAATTGTAAAATAGAAGACTCAGTTTCATGAGTTAGTTTAGTTAAATTAGTTCTCAAATTGATTGAGAGAACTAATAGTGAGTTAACAGTCACTGGTGTCACTAATGAACTCCACCAGTGCTACTCTAGTTAATTGAATATTTACTCATCAAAAACTCATGCATATCGATTATGAGAAATACCTAGTTGAGACTAGAGTGTAGGGATAGTGTACTATTTGTTTTATATTTTTCTAAGTTACACTAATAGTGCATCCAATCAGGAATTGATCCTTAAGGGATTGTCTAATTTTTAGAGGCTTTATTTCCCTTTAAATACAAGCTATCCTTCATACGAATTACACATTGGAATAAAGACTTGGAGAGATTGTGAATTGGCTAAGCTTTGGCCTTGATCTTGATTATGATTTGGAGATTTAATTTATTGAGTTCTGGGATTGTTCTAGAGAGAACAAGCATTGTAATTTCATCTTGATTTTTTGGAAATTTCATCTTAATTTTTTGGATTAATTTCATCCTGATTTTTTGGGTTGTAGCTTTCCCCGGATATTTATTGTGTTATGTGCCTTTGATTCTCTTCCTCTATTGATTATTGTTTTCTTGATGTTTATGGGATTCCACTATAGATAGGAGAAGTAGATTATTGTATCTTTCTTTAGCAAATTGCATTAGGTTGTGAATCTACAGGATTTTCTCCATGGTATCAGAGAAAGATTGTTTTTTGGGCTAAGATATTTAAGAGCAGACCTTAGAATTTTTGTGCAAAATTTTTAGAAAAAAATTATGCATCTGAATTACTTGGGAAAGGATACCCAAATTCAAAAAAAAAATCAACCAAATTGAAGTTTGGATGAGGGAGATATCACTGATTTCAAATCAGCTCTCCAGAGGAAATTTCGAAGTTTTGAGTTTTGGGTTATAGGTGAAAGTCAAATTTGCATGCATAATTCAGATCGGCAGATGGCATTCCATGGGTTGAGGCTTGAGTATGCCTTGGAATGGAACTTGAATTTTAGAGCCTTGGGGGACAGGATGGAGGCTATGTTAGAAATACAGTGGAGCTTATTTCCACATGACTGGTGACAAAGAGTTATTCAGTTAACTGGAGGAGAAAGATCTCATGATGCATATCGAGATGAGTGATGATGGTAAGTATAATGTTACTGGTGTGGGCACTATTACTTTTCAGAGGGAGCATGTGGCTCCACTCACCTTGAAGAATGTTATGCATGTACCTGCACTGACGAAGAACTTGGTATCCATTAACATGCTTGAGGATAGAGGCTATCATGTGATATTTTTGAAAGGAAAGGCGTTCCTTCGACACATAGTCACGGGTCAAGTAAAGAAGATAGGGATTCGAGTTCAAAATCTCTATAAGATAGAGGTATAGGATTGTGCTACTTTGAGTTCAAAAGTGGAAAAGATGTTGAGTCGAGACATCAATGAGTTTTGGCACAGGCAATTCAGTCACTTGCATCATGGGGCTTTGAAGATATTGCAACAAATCTCTACCTGTCTTCCCAAAGGTACACTTGAGCAAGTTGATACATGAAAGGGTTGTACTTTGGGAAAATACACCAAGTCTTCCTTTGGATACAGAGACAGCAGAGCAGAGTCTATTATGGAGAGAGTCCATTCATATGTGTGTGGACCATTCTCAACAACATCCACGGCCAAACACAAGTATTATGTTATATTTGTTGATGAATATTATTGTAAATTCTTAGTATTTTTTATGTAGAAAAAGGATCAAAGTTTCAAAAAGTTTTGTGAGTTAAAATAATTGGTAGAGAAAGAGTCTAGCAAGAAGGTTAAATCTCTATGGAGTGATAATGGTGGTGAGTATGTCTCTAATGAGTTTAAGAGCTTCTATGCAACAGAAGGTATTAAACGAGAGTTGAAGGCACTCCATAACCCTCAACAGAATGGGGTTTCTGAGAGGAAGAACAAGATCATAGTAGGGGAAACAAGGACGATGTTGCATGATCAGGACCTACCACTACACTTGTGGGTTGAGGCATGCACCACATCAATTTATGTTCATAACTATAACCCACATCGGATACTTGAGATGAAGACACCAGAGGAGGCTTATTCCAGTAAGAGGACAGATGTTGGTCACTTCAATATTTTTGGGTCATCAGTTTATTGTCATGTGACCAAAGATGCACTGAAGAGGTTTGAGACAACAACATAGTGGATCTTTGTGGGGTATACTAATACACCCCACAACTAATGGGTGTACATGCCGACCAGTCGGATAATAGTGGTTCACATGGATATCAGGTTCGATGAGGAGAAGGCCACGTGAGTATCCCTCGAGAGGGAGATTGAGCTACATGCAGATGAGGAGCTCTTAGATCCTAAGGTTGTGGGGCCTCAGATTGATGTGGAGCAATCACATGCAGAGGTTTAGAGAGTGGAGACATCCACTACAGTAGAGTCTTCCAGAGAGGGAAGAAAGGGCACTAGAGAGGTTGATAGATTGTTGGATGATGCATGGGAGAATGTGGAAGCACCCTCTTCTCAGAGCAGACAGAGGAGGTCACCATAGAGGTACACTAGATACATGACACTTATGGGTGAATGTGTTGTGATAGAGCCATATTCCTTTTAGGAAGCAGTGTAACAACTAGTTTGGTTTGATGCGAAGGTGGAGGAGCATGACTCCATAGTTTGAAACAATGTTTTGGATGTGGTCTTGAGACTAGAGGACAAGTTAATTGTGAGATATCATTGGCTTTCCGAGGTAAAGCAAGCTACATATGGTAGTGTGGATAAGCATAAGGATATATTTATGGTTGTGGCTTTTCACAGGTAGAGGAGATTGACTATGATGAGGCCTTTGCTCTTGTTGCAAGGTACTCATCAATCAGATCTATTTTGGCACTATCAGCACATATGGGTTGGAAGATCTATCAGATGGATGTGAAGACTACCTTCCTCAATGGCAAAATTGAGGAAGAGGTGTACATAGAGAAGCTCGAAGGTTTTGAAACCTTGCACTCTGAGTCGCATGTGTGCTAACTCAAGAGAGCATTGTATGGGCTGAAGCAAGCACCTAATGTTTGGTACACATAGATAGATAGCTACTTCATTGGGTTGGGCTTCATGAAGAGTGAAGTCGATGCAAATGTCTATCACATAGTGGTGGAAGGTAAGTTGTTGATCGTTGTACTTTATGTAGATAATCTTATACTGACAGGTAATGAGAAGCTCATCAAATCTTGAAAGGAGGACCTTGCAAGAGAGTTTGAGATGAAGGACATGGGGCTCATGGATTACTTTCTTGTCATGGAGGTATGGCAAGGAGATGGGGAGTTGTTTGTATCTCAGGGTAAGTATGCCAACGAGATACTCATGATATTCCGCATGGAGAGCAGTAAACCCATGGAGACTCCTCTATCTGGTAACTGGAGGAAGGATGATGCTACTTCAAGGGAAGTAGTGGAAGCTATTGTTTATAGGTAGCTTATGGGTTCACTCATGTACTTGGTGAACACACGACCGGATATGTGCTATGAAGTTAACGAACTTAGTCAAGTGATGGTTAGGCCTACCAAGATATATTGGAAGCCGAAAAAGCATGTATTGAGATACCTCAGAGGCACTACTCAGTTTGGGTTATGGTATAGAAGGAAAAAGGGAGTGAAGCTTAGGCAGGGAATCCATTCAATAGGAAGAGCACATTAAGAAGGATATTTAGTATTGGGTCAGTAGCAGTTTCTTGGTACAATAGGAAACAAAGATTGGTTGCACTCATTTCGATAGAGGCAGAGTACATGGTTGCAAGTCAGGCAACATGTGAGGCTATCTGGATGAGGAGATCATGGTTAGTTTGTTTGGTCAGTAGATGGATCCGACAGTGATTTATTGTGATAATCAGAGTTGTATCAAACTCTCTGAAAATCCAGTCTTTCATGATTGGTCCAAGCATATTGATATTCGGTATCATCATATCAGAGATTGTGTATTGAGGTGGATTATGTTGTTAGATTACATTCCCACAGAGGAGAAAGATGCTAACATCTTGACAAAGGCATTGTCAAGATGTAAATTTGAGTTTCAAAGAGACAAGATCGGGGTAGTTGATAATTACTTTCTTGTTGAGAGGGAGTGTTGAGAAATGGCAACAAGGAATTCCAGTTTAATTTGTCCTTGAATTAAATTGTGAATTAAATTTGAATTCTATTCTCTTAGCAACTTCAAATAGTTAAATTAAGTTTATTAAACTTAATTAACCTAGGAAATTCAAGTTGGAAGTATTTTGGAAGTCATATATATGTTCTCCCTACTTCGTAGGAGTCCACTGTGAGTTAATTGTGAGTTGTAAAATAGAAGACTCATTTTCATGAGTTAGTTCAATTAAATTAGTTCTAAAACTGATTGAGAGAACTAATAGTGAGTTAACAGTTAGTGGTGTCACTAATGAACTCCACTAGTGCTACTCTAGTTAACTGAATATTTACTCATCAAAAACTCATGCATGTCGATTCTGAGAAAGACCCATTTGAGACTAGAGTGCAGGGACAGTGCACCATTTGTTTTAGATTTTTTTGAGTTGCACTGATAGTGCATGCAATCAGGCACTGATCCTTGAGGGATTGCACTATTTTTAGAGGCTTTATTCCCTTTAAATACAAGCTATCCTTCATAGGAATTACTCATTAGAATAGAGACTTGGAGAGATTGTGAATTGGCTAAGATTTGGCCTTGAGATTTATTGAGTTGGAGATTGAATTTGCTGATTGTTGGGATTGTTCTAGAGAGAAAAAGAATTGTAATTTCATCTTGATTTTCCAGATTAATAAAAAACAAATAGTGGGGTTTTGAGTTGTGGCTTTCCCTAGATATTTATTGTGTTATGTGCCTTTGATTATCTTCCTCTATTGATTATTGTTTTCTTAATGTTTATGGGATTCCGTTGTAAAGAGTAGAAGTAGATTCTTGTCTCTTGCTTTAGCTAATTGCATTAACTTGTGAATCTATAGGATTTTATACAACCACCATTCATGGTTCTAATAAATGTGCTCGAATCCTATGGGCATGAGACATTGGGGTGGCCTCATCTTTACAAGAGTGATCCAAAATTCAGCAACACATACCAGACACTACTAGAAGGAAAGCAAGTTCCAAATTTTCACCTTCAAGATGCACTGTTATTCCACATAGGACATATATGTGTTCCTTCAAGTGAACGTGCAAGATGATTTTGGAGGCACACTACAGTCAGGTTGCTAGACATTTCAGAGTAGAGAAAATAGTGGTGGTATTGCAGAAGTATTTTTATTGGCTGAAACTTCGTCAGGATGTTGAGAAGTACAATAGATCGTGCACCACCTGTGACATTGCCAAGCCAACCATCAAGAAGCAAAGCATGTATACTCGTCTACCTACTCCTAGTCGGCCTTGGGAATCTGTCTCCATGGATTATATGTCGGCCTTCCTTCTACTAAGCATGGTAATGATTGTGTTGTCATGGTCGTCGACATCTTCTCTAAGATGGCCATCATGGCGGTCTGCAAGAAGAGTATCACAATAGAGACCACTACTAAGCTTTTCTTTGAGAAAGTGTGGATACACTTTGGGATCCCACAGTCCATTATCTCAGATCAGGACATCAAATTCCTAAGTGCATTTTGGTCAAGTCTCTAGTCGATGCTAAATACCGGATACAAAACTTACTAAGTACATGGCTTTCCATCCCCAAACTAATGGCCAAACAAAGGTCGTCAATAGGATGATCGTACACATTCTACACTTGTACAACTCGAAGCATCCACACACATGGGATGAAAGTCTCCCCTATTTCCAACACAGATACAACTGAGCTCTCCACAACTCAATAAGCCACAACCCCTTTCAATTAGTGCTGGGATTTAAGCCATTATGCCCCATTGATGTGGCCATACCATTTGTAGCCACTCAAGTAAATTCAGCTCACGTGCATTCCAAATCTAAAAGGGCTAACATATTTATTGAGCGCATTCAACACATCCGTCAATAGGTCCATGATATATTGGATAGAGCCAATGCTAAGTAAAGTAGCGCCATGATCAACATTGGGTGTCGCACAAGTTCCAGGTGGGAGACAAAATTAGGAGTCATTTGCAGAAGGAGTGCCTTTTTAGACCCCATCGCAAGTTGCACTCACTCTTATATGGTCCATACACCATCACCAAGGCCATCAGTGACAATGCCTTCCAGCTTAGCATCCCATCGTTCCTTCATCCGCACCCAGTGTTCAATGTAGATCGTCTTCGGCCTTACTTTCCACCATTGTTGGACACATCTGACATTGCAAAACAACTCACACCATCAACCCAGACTACATGGAACATGCCACAACTGATCAAATCATGGACACATAGATCAATAACACTCGGCAATTGAGGATACAACTATATCTAGTTGTCAAAGTAGACCAACTCTTTCACCAGGGCAAGTGGTTCACTAGGGACTAGGTTCAACAAAAGTTTCCTCACCTCATCGAGGCTCTGCACGCAATGGGGACAATTTATTCCTAAGGGGGGAGGAATGATCCAGGTGGATATTGGTGGCCGGTTGCCTATTCCACCTAGACCCCTAGTCATTTTCATCTATTTCCTTAATTGTAGCGCAGTTTACTATTTTTGGTAGTTTTTCGAGTCATGAACTTTCGGAGTTGTTTTGAGGCCCTAAACAACATTTTTTTGGAAAAATAGCAATCAATGATTGCTATGGAAATCATGTTAGCAGTCATAGTCCTCATAGAGATATTTCTAACAAGGTATCATATGCATCAAATGAAGATAATATGACCAAGTTATGACCTCGGGAAGTTGGCTGCCTAACTAACCCCAATGGGGCCCATAAACTCTTGGTGTTACATCTCCTCGAGTTATGGTTTTGGTTGTTTAGGGTTTTCTCTTATTGTTTAATAATAAAAAGGCCCTTGAGCTTCATTGTAACTTAGTTCAGAGGCATGTAGCCGCCACATATCTTCTCAGAGATAAGCTACCATCACCCGAGCTATCTTATTTCCATTCTATTTGTAAGCATAGTTCAATATTTTTCTATTAATGAAATGAAGCGTTTTTCTGTTGCATCTCTGTGTTTATAATTATATCTATAAGTTGTTGCATTTATGTTTAAGTTTAGATCAAATCAGCTTCATAGAATCAAGATATTGATCATGTCTAAGAAATAAGACATAAGAACCATGAATCCAAATCACTTTCATATGTATGTATGAGCCGAATGTGATATACTCATTGTATCTTAGGGCTTACCTTGCCATCCAATATTTCAGTTGAGACATAACATTGAAACAATACACCATACATACCTTAAAGTATTCAGATTCCTATGCACCTTCTTATTTGGCACTGGAAGCAGGAGCACTTTGTCAACTTCTTTGTCGTGGACAACTGCAGCTCTTCTCTTCCTACACTAGAGATATTTTCCTACATCTCAGATGATCCTCTAGAAGGATACACTTATCACATTTGATCAAGAAGTTAGAGGTATACAAATACTCACATATATGTGCAAGAAGTATAAGTAATAATAAAAAAATAATCAGATCAATAAGTCTAAACAAAACTAAAGACATAAAGGAGGACCATAAATTGTAAAATACTTATCTTCCATGAGAGGTGATCATATCCCTCTTAAAATAGCCTTCAAGAGCCATGATTGTCCATTGACATATAACATTGTTTCCTTCAATATATTTACCAACTTCATTAGAAACTAGGCTTAATAGAGGCTATCTCATCTAGGACTTCATCAATTCTATCATCTTCACATTGACCATGCTAGGGTTTCTATATTTCATATCTTTTCCATAATCCATGGTTTCTCTCAAACCCTAACCTCATACTATCAATCAAAATCCAATAACTAAATTACCTAGGGTTTCCTTCAAACCCTAGAGTTATTTTAGATCTCCTCCCTCCTATCTTGCTTCCATCAATGGTGTCATGATAGGGGTGACATTCAATGACTTTCTTCAGTTCATCTTTGGTACCATGTTAATTTTTCTTATGGTTTTGTTTCTCAGTCGCGGGATTACCAAAGGACATATTTGATTGGTCGCTGGCTTGCAAGCTCAACGAAGTGACTCGGAGCTTTCAGTCACTCCCTTGAGCCTAAAATCTAGTGACTAGTGAATATGTCCTTTGGTAATTCTATGACTGAGAAACAAAACCCTAGAAAATTATGCTCAAGCTTAAAACCCTACAATTTCACCTTCAAGCAACCCCATCTCTCTGTGACCTTGCCTTAGACTTGTGTGAGCCAAAAACAAGAAAGAGAATAGAATAAGGATCCATGATGATGTCCAAATGAGGTAGAGTTCACTTGTGATTATAACCTTCCAAGGGTGTCCAATTTTCTTTAGGGCCAACCTGATCAAATATGCACATGTGGGCTCATAAATCAAAAATATACTTTACCTTATCCAAATTAGATGATCTTTAGGTCGATTTTGGTCCTCTCAAAAAAAGTAATTCAATGAAATCATCATCTCCATAAAATGAGTTGTTCAAAGTGGAATTTGTCCCTATTCGACAATTTTAATAGGTCCTAATGTTGATAGCCTTGTTTCTCGAGGTCATCTAGGTATTTGTGTTGTTGTTGCTATTGCCTCACATATCTGGTTTAGATGCGTAAATATTATTGCTAAGATGCTCCTAATGTGAGAGTTGTAGCTGATGATTGACCAGTTGATGCTTGCATAAAAATTTTGAACATGGGTGAGGTTGTTTTTCATGCCTTCTGAGATGTTATCTTCTTGCTGCAGGAAAAAAATTGAAATGTTCCTTATTGATTAAGGCTTGATAATGTAGGTTCTTTAGGAGGAAGGTACAATTATAGATTGTATGTTCCTGCTTGTGGGTGAACATGGATCCTATAACAACTCAATATTAGAGTTGTAGTCCTCTAGCACTTCCATGATGATTGTCTCTTTGATTTGGTGCTATAGTTATGGTCCTATAAGGTTTGTCCAGACTGCTAAAGGATTGTGTGTATTCTTGTAGTATTCACACAGACCCTTCTAGGATCAAAATTTCCTCTAGGTGTTACATCAAAAAACATTTTTAATTCATGAATACATTGTTAATGATGGTCAGAGGTCTTTTCTATGGTGGAAGAAGGGGTGAAGGGAGTGTTTTTTTTTATAGATAGAAGTGGGACTGAGGGTGGAGAAGAGGTAAGGTGGTGTGGAAAATGAATGATGAGGCTATGGTGGACCCCCTCCCTCATTCCTGAGTGGAAAACAAAAGAATTATTCCCTCCTTTTGTACCAATCACATTCCTATAGCAAATCTAAAACAATCTGGTAGCACTCTTTGTCAATCCTATAATAGTTTTCGAACAATCCTATAGTAGACTTGTTTTACCCATATCTCTCAAATGATAGATTAGATTCCTTTGAATATTTTTTTTATCATTTTTGCACCATCCTTATGCATCTCCCCATAAAAGAATATTAGCCAATGGATGCATGAATCTTGAGAAAAATGAAAAACGGTTGTAGGTGATGGAGCCCAATTTCTCAAAAAATATTCATTTGCATTTGCTGATTTTTTTAAGAAACTTACCATCATCCTTGTGCATATCCCCATAAAACAACTTTTCCAATGGATTCATGTTTTTTGATATATTGTTAAAACAATTTATGCCTTGTGGGTTTTTTTACAATTTTGAAATATCCTATAACATCATAGAAATTTCTTGTAGAAGCCATAGGACAATGAGGAAAATGAATGGGAAAGGCTTGGGAATGATGGGTGAATGTTGGAAATGGATGAGGGTGATTGATATACATGGCCTTGGTCCTATTGGAGCATCTTGGAAAAGGAGGTGAAGGCACAAGTTTGACTTCCCTTGACTAGATTTATGATCAAGTTGTTCTTATGGTGCTAACTTGGTGTTTGTTGCTTGACTATGTTGGAAAGCACCTGCATTCATCAAAGAGAGATACCTAGAGCAAAAAAAAAAACTTTTTCAATTTTTTTCTCTTTTTTCTAGGCCTATTGGTTGCCTCAATGAGGTTTTCAACTAGACTGTCTTCCTAGGCGCCTCAAAGGAGGTTTTCACCTCTACTAAGATCTTATTTCGTTTTTTTCTCTTCTTTCCAACCAATTGACTACCTCATAGAGGTTTTCAATCAATGAGCGAATATTAGGTGCCTTAAAGGAGGCTTTCACTTGAAATTTTTATTTTTTCCTTCTTTTTTTTAAAATTTTTCCTTTTTTTTCTTCTATCCTTCTCGGGTAAAAAACAAGAAAAAGGATATGATGATAAGAATAAAATAAATTATTCAATATTAGGCTGTAATGGTTGCTTGTTACATTTCATTTTTTGACCATTAAGAAAATGACCACCAATCCAGATATCTCATGGTCCGATGAAGTGTGGCAAAGAAATCCCCTACAATTTTGGAAGAAAAATAGTCCCAAAGATAACAAGAATCCTAGATTACATTGCTTAAAAAACCTATTTTTAGGCACTTGTGCATTTTTCCTAGTCATTACTTGTGCAAGTGCAATTTTGACCATTGTGGCTTACGTAATCATGCACTCTCTTCTCCACTAAAAAGTGTGCAAATACCTTAACGTGGGTAAAAATAAAAAGCAATTTCTAAAATCTTTGTTGGGGGAATATTTCTCAAATAAAATAGTGCTAAATATAACAAGAATCCTATATTACATTGCTTAAAAAACCTATTTTTAGGCACTTGTGCATTTTTCCTAGTCATTACCTGTGTAAGTGCAATTTTGACCATTGTGGCTTGTGCAATCATGTGCTCTCTTCTCCACTAAAAAGTGTGAAAATATATTAATGTGGGTAAAAATAAAAAGAAATTTCTAAAAGATTTGTTGGGGGAATATTTCTCAAATAAAATGCCTCAATAACCTACCTACTTGGGACTTATCCCTTGGTTCATGGATTAAACTCCGTCTCTTTTTGGAACCCTAATCCCTCTCTTTATGGATCTCTTGAGAAGAGGATCTCAATCCTCCTCCTCTTGGCCTATAAATTTAGCACATACCAAAGGGTAGAGCAGTACTTTGGAATATAAATTTATGTTGTCAAATTGAGGTTGGAAGCTTGTCACTTAAGGGAGGATTGGAGACTATTGGAAGGAGGTTTGTAACATCAAGGATAAGGTTGTATTTCTCATTTTAATTCATTTATAATACAAAATAGCGTTTCTTTCCCATTGTATTGTTAAATGGAGTTGATGTATTGTGTGTCTACTTATTTTTTTCCATTGATAATAATATTAGGTACTAGTTTCCTTGATCACTAGTATGGGTTTTATTGAGTCATTTGTCAATCATATGCCTTTGATCCTTTCTTGTCACTATGTTTGCAAGCCTTCATTTTGATCATTGGAAAGATGCATTAAACCATAATGAGGATATTCATCAAGAATTTGGTTTAAAAGGTATGGATTTCATATTCCATCGCTCTTGCTTATGATTCTATAGGAATAAACTTAGGGAAATATTTACTAGTTTGTTTGTTTGTTACTAGATTCAGCCATTGAAACTAGGGAGATCTTTTCTTGTCCACAAGATGATATTTTGTCCGAGATTTTTTTCTATTTTTTCTCGTCTTTCCAATGCATTGATCACCTCATAGGGGTTTCAATCAATAAGCCAATATTATGCACCTCAAAGGAGGTTTTCACCTGGGATTTTTATTTTTTCCTCTTCTTTTATTTTTTTCTTTCCTTTTTTATTTCTTCTATCCTACTCAAAAAATAAATAAATAAATAAATTCAAGTATAGGAATACTTCCAATGGAGCCACATATGTATTAGGATGGAAAATAAACTCACTTCCAGGTTCAAAAGATATGCTCGATATATACTAGAATATGAGAGATCAACTAGTTTGACTTTGATCATACCAAACACTATTGAAGAGAGTAGTGTTCTTGCTTGATGATTGTTAGGAACCAAATTTTAATATAGCCATGATGCCCTTGGTTCACTTGCTCATATATATCATGTCATATGTCTTCTTCTTCCATGTCATTCAAATCTTCCACTATTTTTTGATTAGTTCCTTAAACACATAAGGGATCTGATGATAAGCATAGTAGAAATTCCTCAATCTCAAGCTCCAATTGTCACTCTACATCAAATGTGGTCCATGTTTATTTTGGATCTTCTTCTTTTGGATGTTGTTCTTCAATGATAGCAAGAGAATATATTTTTTCCAACACTATCTCAAATCTAAGATGAAGATCAAGAGGAACCGTTTGGGACTTTATTACCTCAACATTGTAAGTCGGTTGATTTACTTTAACTCTTTTGTTTAGAAATAGTTGTTCAGGTAGTTGAGTGGGAGTGGGATTGGGAGTGGAGGTGGATGGTATCGATATCATTGAGTTCGGTATGGATGATATTAAGGATGTTGAGGGAAATATCAATCACCCCATTGAGGAAGCTAGTGTTGATATGGATGAAAATAAGGAATGGTAGGCTGGGTAGGATAAGACCATGAATATTGAGGAAAATATGGATCACCCCATTGAGGAGGTTGGTGTTGATATGGTTGAAAAGAAAGAATTGAATAAGACCCTTGATATGGTTGAAAAGGTTAGGGAGGATAAGACCCTTGTTGATATGGGTTGACAATGTAAAGTTGCTCCATGCCTCTTTTTAACTTCTCTGCCACATCTTATTTTTCTACCTACAAAAGTGATTGGTGGTGTGGATCTCATTTCACCACATGATTAAGTGGTAAGGGGGGGGGGGGGGGGGGGGGGGGTTGGTATTGATTTTTTTAATTAAAAAAATTGAATGAGAATGATAATGCAATGCAACAAAATATGTCTAATGCCTTTTTTTGTTTTTGCAGAAAATATGAATGCAGAAAAGAAAAAGTGAATCATTCCAATAATAAGAGAGTTCTTTATTTGACACCCTCCTCTTCAACTCTGCAAAAAAGTTATGAGCCCTAGTATTATAACAAGAATGTTGCAACTCCCAAGGCTACCAACTTTACTTATCAACCCAAGGTTCATACAAACTTAAGAGGGTTGACAATGTATGTGGAACAAACATCTTCTTCTTCCTAGTTTGATTCCCTTTAAAGTAGGTGAAAGAATCAATGAAACAACTTCAAATGAGAAATGATATAGGTAAGTTGTTTTTCCTAAGTTGAAAAGGGTAAATATCAATAAGAAAACCTATCCTACTTTTGTTGGAAAGTAAATGACAGAAAGGGAATATATAATATTTGAAAAAATGTAAAGCACAATGACAACCAAGAAAATCTAATCTATCTTGATGGAAAGGAAATGACATAAAATGAAATATATTTTATTTTACAGGAAAGAATAGTACTAGATTATTTTTTCAAGAAGTAAATCACACTTTGTTTAAAGTAAATTGTGGAAAGAAAATCTAAACTAATAATAGAAATCAACATTCAAGAAGCAAGCAATGTAAAAGATAAATGGAAACATAACCAAGCCTTAGCTCAACCAAAGTGATCTCAAACCAAGCCTTAGCTCAACCAAAGTGATCTCAAATCATTCATGGGATATAAATATACTTCTACCATGATTTTGGAGTGAATAAGAGCTCAAAAACAATCTGCTACAAGTTGCTACAGGATGCATGTTTCTCGAGTTAACCTGCCAAATGCTCAAGGTAGTCAAATGAAAACACTACGGAGAAAATTTTATTATTAATTTAAATTTTTTTAGGCTTTAATTAAAGTGGAATCAATTTGAAATATATTTGTTAGCATGTGTTGAAATTTAATAGAAAATTAGTACTAAAAACCGAATATTTCATAAGAATGAACTAGTCAGTTGATTTAAGCACCCAAATGCCTATGCTAATCAAGCGAAAATGATATGGGGTAAATTTTGCTTTTAAGTTGGATGTTTTTAGAATTAAATAAAAGTGGAATCAACTCAAAGGAAGCTCATTAACACATGTTCAAATTCAGTAGAGATTTATTATTATTTGTTACAGAATACTTCCAGAAATTCCAAAATTGTGAACTAGTAAACCAATCCAAGTACTTCAATGTCGAATATAACTTTGTAGAGTTTTTATAAGTATGAATCATACTTGCAACAATATAAATGACATAAAAAACAAATTATTTAAATTATTTAACCAATCTAACCTAGAAAATATGAAGCATGAATATCAAGTGCAAGAATAGGAATGCAAGAATAAGAAATGCAAGTGAACAAGACATTTAAAAAGATAAATAAACGATACAATAGTTATATAAGGCTCTTGGGATAGCCAAGCCCAATGATACTTAGATTCCTATGAAGGAAACCAAGTCTTAGAAGCTAAAAATGACACCAAACTTCATTATTAGAGTCAATCGAAGTACAAACCTGTTAGAAATGAAAGTAGAATTTCTAAATAACAAGTTTTCTTCATAATAAGACTAAGAAATACATGCCCCTAGAGGATAATTTAAATTGGTACTTATACAAATTGACAGGGAAGCATCCTCCTTGAAAGGAGTTAGATTTCCCCTCTAAAATTCCTCTAAAAGTGGACTTGGTTCTCAACAATAGGAATCTTCACTAAATACTAAGGTATGACCTCTACTATAGAAAGGAACACATCCCTAGATTTTGTCAATCAATGGAGCTCCATAATTTGTCAATGATTTCATGATATTTTATTCATTCATTGGTCCATATTATGGCATAATATGGCATGAAGCAAATCCCTAAATTATCTCGTCTTCCAAATATGCCCAATATTCTCACAATATTCTACAAAAACAAATAATATTAGGCACATAATATGCAATTATCTATAAAATTTCCTAAGAACTTATGAAAGCTAATAAAACATTATTAGTTGTAGAAGGAAATATTTAATATAGCCTTTATGTGCCTAGGAAAGGTTAGACGAGCCTTATTTTGTATCTAATTTGGAGGCCCATTAGAGAATATAATAACAAAACTTTAGAAGTATGTCCACAAGACAATGCTTCAATAGGATATCCATTGGTATATCAGATCATGCACTTCCTATGTCATTTCTAAAACAACCATTAAGAATTATGGGATGTACTGTCTCCTCTACCTATCCCATGTAAGCCATAGGAGTCAATCTCCATGGATTATATTTCAAGTTTTTTTCTCCACCAAGAATGGGAATGATTGTATGTTTGTGGTTGTCAACCAGCTCTCTAAGATTTCCATTTTGGCACCATGCAAGAAGAGTATCACAGCTAAATCCACTGCTAAAATATTATTTGAGTATGTTTTGGTTCATTATGTGTTACCTTGGACCATTATTTCCGATAGGGTAAAGATTTTCCTCTATATCTTCTAGTCCAACCTATGTTGTCTGATAAATACCAAGTTGACCAAATTAAACAACTTTCATCCACAAATAGATGGAAAAATGAAAGTGGTGAATATGATGACTGCATATATCTTATGCATGTAAAACTCTAAGAAACCATGAAAATGGGATGAAATCCTTCCATATGAAATTTTTGGCTACCTAGAAGGTGTTATTAACCAAGTTAATTATTTTTTGTTACTTATTCATGACAAATTAATTGTTCTATGAGAAATAATGAATAATAACATGAACAACACTAATCACAAAATAAAATTACAAGAAATATATGAGAAACCAATCACACAATTTCCACCCATATTTTTTTGACAAAATGACCCTAGAAAAAGACCAATGTGGGGCAAACCAATTTTCATATCTAATGGATTTTATTAATAACTTCATCAAAATTTTGTATTAAGAAATTACAACTGCTTGCTTAACATTGGAAAATCTACGGCAATATTTTGTCTCCACCTATGAATAAATTGATCTAAGAAACTTCACTATATCACTATGAAAATTAACTCTTCCCTTTATAGTAATACACACCTCCTCTGAAACTCACACTAGTAGGCTCCAATAATTTACATTGGAAATTTGATAGCCTCCAAAAATTTGATCTTCTTTCTTGCAATTCATACTTACCTTTCTTGCAATCACACTAATATTCCTATAGTTCACACTACCACTTGAAATATTGATCTGTATTTCTCAACAACTCGTACTACCAATGGGAATTCACCCTCGAAGATTGCACTGGTCATCTAGCAAACTTGAACTAGAAAATTCAGTATCCTTTTGCAAAAATAATTCTCTCTCCTTATGATACTAAGAAATTACAAATATCTATGAATAATAAACTCCTACAATTACTTCTCAATCATTGTTGTAGAATCCCTCTTGGTGTTTCTTAAAATCACCCACTTGAATTCTTTTGTATGTCTCCAGTGTTTCCCATCTATTACCTTTATATTATATCACTCACAAATGAATTCCCATGATTAGAAGTTCACTTGATCTAATCGATGACTAAGATCATCTTAGAAACTTTCCACAAGCTTCTAGAGGTAAATCGATCTTATCCCGACTATTTCCAATTAATTATTCACTTTACCTAAGTTTAAACTTAGGAAATAATTAAAAAATCATTAATTAACATAATCAAGGTATTTCCCATAGGAAAAAATGCATGGGCTTGGAGATAATTAATTCCTCCATGTTCGATGACACCTCTTAAGACTAGAACACATTTTCAAACTACACAATCTAACATTCAATATGTTCAACATAGTTATAACAAAGTCATCAACAACTCCATTAGCCACAACCTTTTTCAAGTGTGCTTAGGGTTCCAAACATTAGCCCCAATTTATGTATATTTAACCATTTCATATTCACCGACATATTATTCGCATGCTTAGGTTGAGACAAATAGAGAGGAAAAAAATGTTGAATGGATCCACCACCTTCAACATTAGGTCCATGATATCATGTGAAAATTCCAATTCTAAGTACAATTAATTCAGTGACCAATATCAAGTTCACACAAGTTTCAAGTTGGTGATAAGGTGTGGTTGCATTTATAGAAAGAGCATCTCACAAGACCACACAAGAAGCTCATACCACTCTAATGTGGGCCTTACATAATAACAAAGGTTGTGGGTGAAAATTATTTTGAATTGAATATTCCCCCTTTCCTTGGCTTGCACCTAATATTTAATGTAGACACTAGAGGAAATTTCAGCTTAAAAGTGGCCTCCTAAGAAAAAATAATAAAATAATAGTTAAAATAATAAAATAAGAG
>APFE031690459.1:108677-122145 GCA_000404065.3 Pinus taeda
ATCATCTCAAGGAATGTGGTTAAGGAATAATAAACAAATAATGATTTATTTAAGTATTCCTAGGGGATTTAGTCAAACTTGACAAGGAATAATAACTACATAATGATTAATTAATTATTCCTAGAGAAAAATAAGAAAAATAATGATTTATCTATTTATTTCTCATGAATGGGTCAAATATGACAAGGAATATTAGTTAAACAATGATTTGATTAATTATTCACAGAAGATAATTAAATAAATAATTATTTATTTAATTATTTTTCATGAATTTAACAAGAAATAACTTAACAAATGTGGTTTATTAAGCAATTTCTTATAGTGAAAGAAATTTTACTATGGTAAAATCGGTCCCTACATGGTGTACTTTGGTCCATCTAGTATGTTATGGTTAGATGATCATTTTTTGGTGATAACATTAGGTCTTCTCAAAAGTATGCATAATGGGGTACTCGTTGGATGTGGAATTTAATTCTTCATCCAACGAGTGTCTACACTTGAAATTTGTGTAAACCTATAAGGAGACAAGCCAAAAATACAATTAAAAAAAATAGTTTTTCTTCTTTACCATCCAAAATATTTACATCTACCTCTTTTTAACTTTCAAGGATTTTTACTGGTTTACATATTATGACATGGAAATTATATGAAAATTTCATTGGCACTTTTAGGCTGAAATTTCATCTAATGTCTACTTTAACCATTGGACATCTCAAAGGTAGCTAATCAATTAGAACCCATAAAACTCAATAATATCTACAATGAATATGCTACAATGGATTAGATAATGGACATTAAGAAAAAATTGTACCTACCAATAGCACATAGAACTCTACATGGTTGTCAAAGAAGGGCATCTTCTTCACCAAGGCAAGTGGCTCACTAAGAGACAAATTTAGCAAAAGTTTCCCCATATAATGAGCGAACTTGAAAAAATGTAGACCTATACTTCCAAAGGAGGGAGGAAGAATCTAGGTAGATATTTTAGATAAAATTGCACATAGCATTATATTCTATATTATTTGAATGAGGAAATTACACACATATTTATACAATCAATAGTCTCAAGATAGGAATTCTATCTTAGACCTACAATAGTGTGGTTGAGAGATTCTCTCACCCACACACTAAACTAGGAGAAACTAAATTCCTATTATGTAGGAACAAACTCCTCAAATTGAGAGTTACAACCATACAAGTAGGAATTAATTATTTCTAACTCCCCCCTTAATGACTACTTGTCATAATAGTCAAATCCACCACCATCAGGCGAATTGCATGTACAGAACCTCCAAAACACAATCTGCCTCCCTCAGACAGATCCAAAACTTCTTCGATGTGCCTCCTCTCACAAATCGTCAACCGAAGATGAGGATTCCTGCGGATCCCCTTCTACTCAGAAAATTAAAAAAATCATCTGATTCTGAGCTAGGTGTTCTGCAGTCCACCTGCTCAATTGAGCACAAAAATCTCATGTACACCCGGCCACAAAGGCACCTCAAGCCACAGAGGTGATTCTGCCACAAAGGCAAGCTGGTCACAAAAGCACTTCAGCCACAAAGACTCTATAGATGGTTTCTGGCTCACCACCAACCCTCACTTTACAGTGACAAAAGATGGTTTCAGGCTTACCATAGACCATTACAAAGTGGTTTTAAATTCACCATGATTTCATATGCCTTTAAAAAATTTACATTTCATTCCACATTTTGGAGTTTCTGGGTACATACAATGACCATTACAACATGCTAGGGAGTCTATTCCACAAATCACACTAATTCAACAAACATCTACTTTGTTGTCCACTATAAACATTTTCGCTGCTCTTTTGCCTCATCTGTGAGGGGTCCACTGATAAAGAAACCATAACATAGGCACTCACAACCACACAAAGAGAACACAATTTTCCCTTCAAGAACAATAATCCAGGACTCCACGGTCCAATCCTCCATCGCATTTTAGTATCCAGTTCTCCTGGCATTGCAACATAATGCCACTTCCCCTACTCACAGTATCAAGGCTAGTCATTGTTTTCAAGCATATTACCTCATGCTCGCTAACAATCTGCAACACGATCTTGATCATCCTCCAATCTTTGATGTAGCTCCAATTGATGTCGTTTTCACTGTCATGTGTTCACCATTCCCTGCAAATTTTCTTAGTGTTGGAATGACCAGTTCCAACACACTCAGCATTGTGACGATAGTTGGTCATACTAATGTCACTTAAATTACAACTATTTTTATTATCATGACAGTTAATCAATATGTTGCATGCACCACTCCAAATGGAACCCCAATTACGTAGTAGCACCCTATGTTCACATGAGCAACAATAGACTGCCATCCCAATCCAATTAGTGAGAAAGGTGAGTGGTATCATCACCTGGACTCCATTAATATTCATGTAGATTGAAAGGGAATCCAGTGCAGTTTCTACATTATTTAGATGTCCTGTCAAGATAATTAACACTCTGTAATACCAGATTTCCAAGCATAACATTACACCAGAAGCCATAGATAGCTTGATAAAGGGCCAGAGACTTGAGAATGCCTCTTCTTGGAAATCCTTTCCATGTGAGAGGAAAGCCCCTGCAAACCATATAGAGAAACAGGCTAATCAATGGGAGTCATGATGCTATATCCAAGGTAATAGCAGCTCCAAGAACCCCCATTCCCAACTTCTCAATGAAAATACAACTTAAGAATATATGGATTAATAAGGTCACTCCAGATAACCAGGAAATCACCGAGTTTTTCAACTGTGATTGTAGATATCTCTGAAGAGGAAGAGAGAATGCAAATCCAAAATGATGAGGTATCATCCAGATTGCAAGTGTACCAGAGAGCTTAGATATTTCAGCGGTCTGGCCCAATAGAATCAAAATGGGGGTGGAAAATATATACATGGGTAGCAGCAATAATGCAACAATGAATAACACAATCCAAGAGAACTGTAGGTAAACACCAAGCATATCATACTGTCGAGCTCCAAAAGCTTGACTGCACATTGTCTCCAGGGCGCTTCCCATTCCTAGCATCAGGCCGAAACTGAGACCAACAATGACAGTTGTGGAGATGGTAATAGCAGCAAGCTCCAGATCGCCCAGGTGGCCTACTAAGGATTGTGTAATGAGGTTTGTCCCGTACGTCGTGAGATGTGAAAAAATGGCAGGGCCTGCTATCCGCCATAGCTTCTTCGATTCAACCCAAATTCTCTTCTTCAAATCCCCCTCTGCTTCACTATATTTTTGGAAGATTATAACATTGTCCCTTCCACCATATCCCTTCTTCTCTAGAATGGGAACTCGTAGAGAGTTTTCCTCCATTCTGTTTTAATCGCTCGCTTCAACGAGGTAATCAGAGGGGAGTAAAGGAAGAAGGAACGAACTAACGAACAATCAGCTCCACAGATTTCGATGCAGTGTGTATCACCGATCCCTTCAGAAGATAGTCAAAATGATGTCTCTAATCGTCCACAAGGAATTTATAGTGGAGGAAAAGATATTTTTACAACAAAAATAAAAGGAAATCAAGTTGGGAAAAACCATTTGAATTGCTGAGTTTGATTGAGCGGGAAAATGCATGCACAGATTGGAAGGAGTTCACAACAGCAGATGGGAGAAAGCATTATTACAGTAAGGTCACAAAATAATCAAAGTGGACAATGCCAGAGGAAATGGAGTGCTACCGCTCCTTGGATCAAAGTTCCTAATGCATTTCCTCATCAACATGGACTGTATTCAAATAAAAAACTTCCATAGTTAAAAAGGTAGATCTAGCGACTTAAGAGGATTGCTTGCAAGGGGGATCTGACCCTTTCTTTCTCTTGGTCTGAGATTCTTGATCTTGCCATCTGCCATCATCGAAATTCTGGGCATAGCTCAGAGCATCATACCTGAATTTCAATTTCTGGGTCACGGCCGATGCTGGCCCTTTGTCTTCCATTTTCCTTAGATGCGCCCTCAGCTTCTGGAATGAATGTCTCCAGCTAGAAGTATCGTACCCCAAAATCAGATCCCCTTCCCAAGCATACCCCATTTTTCTGGAAATTTTTTTCTTTGCAGAGGCGATCCATCCCCAACTCCAGTCCCACCATTTCCAGAACGAGGTCTCTCTGTTTCCTTCCTCCATTGATCTGCTACGACGAAACGACCATGAACCAGCCAATGAGTCCCAAGATCGAGTCCCCTCAGTGCTTGATCTGTAACTAAAGGACAAGGAAATCCTCTTCCTCAACCCCCCTACTTGAGCTATTTTTTTTGCTCATCGCTAAAACTAATGGGCAGAAACTCCTTTCCTCCTGATGTATCGTCCCCTCACTTCCACATTCTCTTGGTGGGAAACACCTCACACAGGGAACTCATTGCTCTACTTGCCATTGATATAAAGAAATTCAATTCTGCAGAGAAAATAACAGAGTTCCTGTTGAAACCTTTGCACCTAGATCCGGCGATGCTCACACACCGCCACACAAACAGGTTGAATGCAACACACCCCAGGGGATCTCCACTTCCAGGCTCAATGCAACCACTCAGATTTAGGTGCAATATGGCAACCACTATCCACTAGGCAGCACCCAAACTCTGTCACACACACGGTTCCCCTTATGCCACCACTCGACCCACAGCTTGCTTGGCCTCCCAAACTACACCACCAAACTACGCCACCAAAAAGGCTTCACAAACGCAGAAATAATAGATCGACCTGAATCCAAAACTAGAGTCTCTTAATGATGGACAAACTAAACACTAAAAAACTCTTTTATTTCCTCAGCCGGGGAGGGGCCAAGCCCAGGAGGGGCCAGGCCCTCACAGGCTCTGATACCAAGATAAAATTGCACACAGCGATATATTCTATATTATTTGAATGAGGAAATTACACACATATTTATACAATCAATAGTCTCAATATAGGAATTCTATCTTAGACCTACAATAGTGTGGTTGAGAGATTCTCTCAACCACACACTAAACTAGGAGAAACTAAATTCCTATTATGTAGGAGAAAACTCCTCAAATGGATAATTACAACCATAGACAAGTAGGAATTAATTATTTCTAACTATTTTTCACCACCCACCTCTTCTACTAACTCAACAATTCTCTTTCTTATTGGAAATTTTTTATATGGTTTTTCAGGTCCCATATTTCCATTGCCACTTTGAAGCCTTGAACTATGTTTTTTGTCTATTCAAGGGGATAATGGTTTCCATGGAATTCCCTATCCACAGTTGAAATTTTTAATCCTTATATATTTATTTCTAATGAGCTATAGCGCACTCAAAATGAATATTGTATGCAAAAGTTGCACCCCCAGGAATTTAACGTTCCAACTACCCACCTCAAGGCTTGTAAACCTTTTGGTGATTTGACTTCTAGGATTAGGGATTTGGACCTCTAGGTTTATTTATGTATGCTAAAATGACATTACTTTTACCTCTTTTAATAGTTTTTTCCAAATTCATGTAGCCACTATCTCTCTCTCTCTTTAAAGATATAAACCATTGTTTTATCAAGTTTGTATTCTATGATATTTTACTATTTTATTTATTGATAGAAGTTTGGTTTTTACTACATTATTATGCTTTCTATTATGTTTCTCTATGTGAATTTTATTTCATTTCCTATATTTTGTTTCATTTCCTGTACAACCTAGATCATAGCTAATGTATGCTCAAGTAGATATATACATCACCATTAGGGGCACCGGTGAGAGTAGAAGGTGGTTTTGAGAAGAACATACCTAGGAACTTGAGATGAATATGAATGTTCAAACTAACACACAAAGTGATTCCTATCAATTCCAAGTGTCTTAAAAAAGAACTATAACTTTATAATTGTAAGAAGGTAAGACCTACCTTGATGTGAACAAGTGTCAAAGTTGAACAACAAGGGAGCCAATGGAAGCAACAAGAAATGATGGATCTCTTTGTTCCATCTAAGGTTCATCATTATGAAGGATAATTAGAAACAATATATTACTTCATTCCTTGAATGTTTGATACGGTGTTGTCACTCTTACAACACCATCCAAAATTTCACTACATTCAAATTTTGGTGCCTATCTAATTATCACATCAAGTGTTGCTTTGGTCGTCAAGTCTCATTTCAAATCATTCTAGATGTTTCAAGTGTTATTGATAATTATTAAGTGTTGTCACAATGTTTAGAACATATCTAGTGCACTACATGGTTGTAAAATCTTTGTTTTTTGTAAAACGAAACTTTTGGTCATGGTAGCACACACTTTGTTCATTATACTTGGGAAGTGTTTGTAAACTAATGTTTTTATGTGTATTTTTCATTGTTCAAGCTTGTTTAAGTCTTATTTATGATTTACTATGTGTCTCTCTTGATTTCATTTCTAAAATCATTGTGTTCACCCCTTGTTCTATATTCCAGAATTAGGCAAATTTTGGTTCCACAAGCTAACCCATTAAGGCTAAGAGCACATGCTGCACTCTTAAGCCTTGATCGGGACTCCTTCATTTTTTGGAAGTTCACCCTACACCCTCCAAGAGTAAATAAAAAAATCCTAAGCCTCATTCCCCTTCCTTGTTACAAACTATACCCTCAAAGAATGCCCTGATCCTTGTTCATCACATGGTGCACTTGGGAAGGTCAAAGCCTAACGCTTTCAGCCTTCGAAACTGCACCCTACACCCTACACCCTCTTGGACCCTCTTGAGTGCATGGAGCCCTTGGAAAGCACAAATCCTAACCTCTTCAACATTCAACATTGCACCCTATGCCCTCATTGGCTCTCTTGAGCGCATGAGTGCACCCCAAAGCCTCGAAGCTTCATCCATTCATCCTTTGACAATGCATTGTACACCCTTCCTATATCCCTTGAGAGTAAAATTCACTTTGGAAGCATGAGTTATCTTCCTTCATTTTTTGTACTTGTTCCTTACACCTTCCCTTGATCTTTCTCTCTCCTGTTGAGCACATGAGCACATCCTGAATCCTTGCATATTCATCCCTTCGACATTTCACAGTGCACCCTTGCTCCTAGAAGTTTCCATGTCTTCTTTGAGCACAATATAAGTCATGAATAGAAAATTTGCATGAAACATGTTAGAATAGGAGATTTTTTAGGCTAATGTTTTCTTGTCGTGAGTGATATCAGTTGCAGGTATTCCAAAATATTATGGAAAGGATGCATGAAGAATATCGAGTAAAGAGGGCAGTCAAAGGAAGAATTCAAGAACAAAGAACACATTGAAATATTTATGATCAAAACATCCCAAAAGAATCCATGAGATTAAATACCCTATGGATGGTGAAGACATAAAAAACATGGAACTCTCATGCAAGATCGAAGACATAAGAGGTAGCCTTGTCACCTATTGAAGAAAGTCCATGTCATCAGTCACTATGAGTCCAAGTCTTAAATGATAGTGACTTGTCATGTCCTCACCACATGATGATGCGAAAATCATGATGTAATGACCTAACTATTGTAAAGACAAAGGAGTAGAAATCCAAGGGTCATGTATGGATAAAAGAGCCATGTGAAGAAGTCCAAAAGACATGTAATTACAATAGTCATATGTAATTCCAATTTTCATTTGGAAGGTTAAGAGTTTTAGAAGTCCAAAGGTCATTAGAATTTGGAAATTCAAGAGTCATGAGGATATTAAAAGTCATGCCTCAAGTTTAAAAAGGATCCTCATTACTCAGGCACATGAATTTTAACCTTAGCTTCTCACACAAGGAATTATAGAGACAGAGATAGTACTTTTGGGGAGCAAGTAGTGGTTATAATGCTCCACTATTGGAGATAGTGATGTTCATTGTACTCATGTATCTTTTAATTTTTTCTTAATACCTGAAGCCATTCGGCCAACACATTTTCATGCATAGATTATGGATGTTTTGAGACTACCCTTTTAATGTTTATGGTTTATATTGGCTTCCTTACGTACTAAAGTAATTGAACTATTTCAGTGACTTTGGTGCTAAAACTTATTGGAAATGTGTTGTGTTTCTTTTAACAATCGTAGAACCTATGTGAACTATTTCGCTTGATGTCTAACGATTATTTCTTGTCTAAGTGTGTGTGCCTCCACTAGATTAGTACTATTACTTTTCTTTTAGAGGCTCAATTTCTCTCCCATGCATTGAAAGAACCTTGATACATCTACAATTGAAAAATTCACAAGTCACACTCTCTTGTTCATTCAAAATCACATGTGCACCACTCTCTCATGCTAATATCTTAAGCCAAACAAAATATCTAAGTTAATGGTAGCCAGACCATATTTCTAGATGGGACTCCTACACCAAACAATGTGAGGTCTAATTAGGACCTCATATTAGGGGGATCCCCTATATATTTGTGGTATCTAGCACCATTAATAGATGGATTTAACAAGAAGGAACATAGAAAATCCAAGGGAAGAGGATGCTTGGAAATCAAACTATATATAGGCTAGACACAAAATTATGATGAGTGAACATTGGTCATGATGGACGAGATCAATAGAGACAATGTGAAAACTATAGGATCCACTTGGGAAGAGCATAAATAATAGATAAATAGAGGGAAATAGCTAAAATAGAATGGGACAAAAAAGAATCTAGAATCAAGATGACAACCAAAAATAGTACTTGATGTGTCCATGTTTGGGTACAAATGATGAACACTGTGAGTACATAGGAAACAATGGATCATAATGGTTAGATTAGGAAACATAAATGGTGGCCATTATGGGGTACCAAGAAAGGATAATAATCTTTGAGTGTAAATTCTACGACCAAGGGTGATGGGGACTATAGCCAAAAAGGAAAATAGAAATGTGGTGTTATCGTAGAGAAGTTTTACGTTTTCTTCTAAGAAAATAATTTTACACTTTCCAATGTGATGAGCCTCATAAATGGGTAACTATATGGGCTCATTTTACCTCCTAAACTAGTCAAATCAAGCATTCTCTTAGCTTATTGTGTGATTTTTGAATTATATTCATGCTTATAGAGTGAGTTGAGTTAGTTATGATGCCATGTAGTCTAATATGTGTTTACTGCAAATTATTGATGAATTTTGTGGTCAAAGTCAAGGATCCAGTGGAAAAATGGTAGCAATAACTCGAAGTGGACAAAGGAGAGGACTTAGAGGAGGGGATCCCCCTCATTTATTACTCCTCACTTCGAATTCACTTCATGCAGCTCGGAGTACAAGCAGCCAAGTCATGCATTAGCAGGTAGCTGAGCAAGTGGAGGATAACTTATGATTATCTCAAGTTTTGGGAGCCAATCCTCCCTGATTATGAGGAAGCTATTGGAAAATTCATTTTTATAAGTAGAGAGGCCTAGGGCCTCACTAGGGTCGAATTTTTGTTGAATTTTTTCTGCAGTATTGCTTATGTAACTTTGCTCAAATTCAAGCTTATTATTTTGATAGTTCATGTAATCTTGTTATTGTTTTGAGAATAAAGATGGAATACTTTTTGAGTTAGCACTGAGTTACTTCAAATGGCTGAAGCTCTTGGGTTAGGGCCCAATCCAAGCAGCCAAGCTCCTCTTTTCTTGTATTTGTATGTTTCATTTCAGTTTGTAGATTAGGTTGTTGTTAGATATATTTGTTTTATGGTTAAGAATAGGTTGTTTTTGATGATTCAGTAGTTTGCTTCCATTTATGTTTTCAATAGTAGGTTAAGTAGTGATAAAGAAAATATCCAAAAGACTATTAGTAGTGCCTTGGCCTCTCTTCCTTTATTTGGGAAAATGATCTAAGGCAAAGACCCTCTTGTTGCCCCAACAACACAGATTTTCCTCCTTCATAGGAATTCTAGTGTTTGCAGCTTTCTAATTGGTTCATAGTTTAGTTTTCTTTGCTTCAGAACTTCTTCATCATGCTCATTTCCTTATTTGCAATAGTCTTCTTTCATGCTTTTCTTTCATGCAATGGTCATCAAAATTTTCTTCCATAGATCATAGTTTACTTTGATGCAAAAAAATTGTTTTTTTAGATGCACTTATTTCCTTGCTTGCTTAATCTCATTTGTTGACTATCAGTTGTTTATGCAGCAGATATCTTCTAGCAGTAGTCCAGCCTATCTGCCACTCCATCCTCCATCTAATCCATGCCCTACAAGTCACCCAAGTCTCCCCTCAATTCTGCCTTAGTTTCCTACATTTCCCATAGACTTTCCTCTCTCTCCTTGAGAAAATCCAATCATCTTTCTCTCTCCTAATGATTCTTGGTAGACCCTAGGTGCCCTAACACTTCATTACAACCTTCATCTACCTTCTCCACCCATTCACACCTTTAAAACAGTGAAAACTACTCTTGGCCTCCTCCTGTAGGCCTCCTGTAGAAAGCTACTTTTCCTCCTATAGATTTCCTGTGTCCTCCTGTAGATTTTCCTGTAGGCTTTATCTTGAAGGCCGAGTTTGGGAAAAGCCTCCAGAAGGCCACCTGAGACCTCCTAGGACCCATCCACACCATCCTAAGTCCTCTCAACTCCCAAAACCACCCTCCATTGCCACCTATTCGCTGCCACATCAACAAACAAATAAATTACATGCATAACAAATTCACATAATAATACATAAAAATCCAAAAAAGATGTTCTTTGTTCATTTACTTTTAGAAATAGCTTAGGTAGATTTTTTTTACTTCCTTGAGTAGATAATGGCATTATTTTCATGGTTTTCATAGTGTTTCCTGCAAAAGTAGGATTAGTGGTTTACTAGGATTTCCTTGGTTTGCTTTACATTTAAGTGTTCCTTTCTGCAAGTAGAATAACATCAGTAGAGTAATATCTTTTCCTTCCATGACATATAAATACTTCTTATGGAATCCATAGAAGTTGACTTGAGCTACTAGTGATCTTGCATCGGCTGACCAAGTGACAACCTACAGTAAGAACTAGTACTTGTGCATACAACACCGTCGCTTCCAAGTTTGTTATGAACTACCGGGTTGATAAGAGTAAAGTAGGCAGCGCAAGAGTTGCATCATTATTGTTGCAATGCTGGTGCTCACCAATTTTTGGTGCCATTTCCAGGGAAGCATCAGAGTATTCTGTGATTACTTCTTTCTTCTATTTTCTTCTTGCAACATTTTGCTAATAGTTCATTTCAACAAAAGTAAAATAGTCATTTCCTTTCTTTTAGTTCTACATTTCTTTTGCTTTCCTTTTCAATTCTGCAATTTCCATTTTAGCAAAAGTAGATTAGTCAATTCCTTTCTTTTAGTTCTGCATTTCCTTTCTTTCCTCTTCAATTCTACAAATTTCATTTCATCAAGTTCATTTCAGTTAGTTGCAAATTGTTTTATCCAATTAATTTCAGTTTTGCAGGTACTATCATTGTGGGGAAAAAGAAAAAACAACAAAAAATATTTCCTTTCATGCCTCGTAGGAATAGAGATAACTCAGGAAAATTCTTGCCCAACACCCCCATTGCTTCACACAGCCAACCTTCTCTCTTCTTCAGTGGTTGTGATCAAGAAGAACCCTTAGGTGAGCATCCAGATATATTTTGAAGAACCTATAGGGGAAGAATAATAAGAAAACATTCCTTTGGAGCTAATGGCTGAAAACAGAAATGCTGGGGGCAATACCTTTTCTTCCAACTCATCCATTAATGGTGAAATTGGAAACATGCTGGAAGACTTCAAGAGTGAGATGCTGCAGATTCTTTCCATGCAAATGGATACCTTACATTTCAAAAGAAAACAAGAGGAAGCAGAGAGGGTTTTGGCCATTTTTTTCCCTAGATGCACCAGGAGGCATCCTAGGAATGAATGCCCATTGAACTCTATATAGTTTTGTTCAGTCTGCGAAGAAGATCATTCTACAGATAAGTGCCCTTCCTTGCCCAGACTTAAAGCTGTATACCAAGGGGCCAGAGGAGTCACTGAACAAATCTATTACATAAACCAAAGAAGGCCGCATGGACCTAGACCAAAGCAGTAGGGGATGCAAGGGAAATCTTAGGCATAGTAAAACCCCAACCAAGTTACCTCCATACCTTCTTGGGGTCCCCCTGCTCATCCTTCCTGGTCCACACCACCTCCTTGGTCCTTCACATCTCAATATCATGCTCAACCAGCCACCCATTCTTTTCAATCCTATGCCTAGCTACAACCTCAGTGGAATGAATCTCATCAAGGGTGGAGGCCCCAATACAACTCTCTTCCCACTCTTCGGCCTCCACCACCTGCCCAACCAGAACCCCATCCATAGCCATCTCAAATATACACTCCCACTCAACTACCTATACCACCATTTCCAAACACACACATTGAAGTAGCTCAACCCATTTACAATGCTGAGGTACAACACTTCCAAACAACTCCTCTTGGGCTCAATGGTATTCACCATAGCTCAGGAAGAGTATTGCAGAAAAGAGATTATATTGATATCATTCAAGGACCACATCCAAAAGAAGAAGATTCAAAAGAGAAGATCAAAGAACCATGGGCTACACTTGATGGAGAGAAGACATCAAAATCAGAGATTGAGAGAGCTCCCTCATGGTTACCATCAAATCCTCCATGTATTCAAGAGAAAAATCAGCAAAAAGGTGAAGATGTGAAGGTCATGGTAGAAGAATACGTGAAGAATGATCCAGATCAGAAAAAGGACCAAGGAAATCATAGCTATATTGAAATATGGTTCCAGACAGTCACTAAGTTGCAGCATCACTCTCTTCCTCAACTATGCTTGATCCTTTCAAAGTCAAATCATTTGGTCTCTGAAATCCAGGTACATGTCAAAGCATACATTTCAAGCCTCGACATCATTTTGCCTATCATCTTGATGTGCACATGGCTCCATTGGAAGTATTCTTATACTTTATAGTGATTTTTTTTTCAAGTAGGGTAGGGTAGGAGGAAAAAAAATGAAAAATAAGAGAAAAAAATAATGACTCAAGTGAAAACCTCCATGAGGCACTTGAATCCCATCATTGGGTTGAAAACCTCTTCTGAGGTGGCCCAGTGATGAGAAAAAAAAGAGAAAAATAATATCCCTGGGTGAAAACCTCCCTTGGAGGTGCCTAGGGTAGGCAATTAGGGTGAAAACCTCTCTGAGGCACCCTAGTTGTTTTAAAAAAAAAAAGAGAAAAAAAGGAGAATTTTTTGTTGCATTGCATGCTTGTAGGAGGACTACAGGGAGTAGAAGAAGGTGTCAAGCGGACCTTGACATTCATAACAGCACTCATCTCATCTTCTCCACACTTTCTCCATCATTTTTGGCATTTCTTTCACCCCACTGTCATGCGGAAAGAGTTATTTTTGCTGACAAAACTAACCTCCCTAGGAGTCTAAGACTCTCTAGTGACAAACAAGACAATTAAGAGCAATCCTTCTCTAAACATGCATTATCATATGAGAAACCAAGTGCTTTTCGATCCTACCTGAAGTCCAACGCTGTTGTAGTAGTCTAGCCTCGTCGATCCGGATGAGCTCCTCCTTCACTTCGAAACCTGCATACACTAACAATCAAACGATTACAT
>APFE031690459.1:140086-194570 GCA_000404065.3 Pinus taeda
CACGCAGGCAAGGTAGAGAGAACCTGCGTACCCAGAGATAAACATGATTTTTAATGACTTTCTCTTTTTTGAAGTTTGACATGGAGAGCAGAGGTATAAGGCTTGACAAGGAGGATAATATGACTATTGATGGAGCCATATTAACTGCAGATAGTCATGGTGACAAATTTTAGTGTAACACTCACTGTGCTTCTTTTTCAAAAACTGTGTTTTCTACAGGACGCTCTATGTTTTCTACAAGGGGCTCCTATAGGAATTATAGAGAGCCAGAAATGGATACAAAAAGAAATTTGAGGGTCTAGGAAGCTTTATGAAGAATATGTAAACCCTCCTACAACTATTAACCCTCCTTTCCATCCATTCCATGCCTGCATCACATCATCATCATTTTTCTCCTTCATGTCATAGAAAAGCACATAAAACTAGTTTTTAGTAAAAAGAAAAAAAAACTAAAATAAGAGAGGAAGCAGCACCTCAAATATCACCTGTAGCTTACCTGGTACCTCTCCATCTCCATTAGCATCTCTGGCATCATCCTCATAGCCCCAACATAGAAATAAGATGAAATTTCAAAGGGAGGTGTAGCTAGAAGATCTCCTGTAGGAATTCATGTAGTAGTTGATCCCATTAAAATCAAGCCACAACAGCATAGGAAGTGTAACTATGAGGATTGAAGGAGACATCTGAAGCTTAGATCTATCTAGAGGATACCTGCACAAGACAAACAACCACACATCCAAAAGCATAGAGCATGCAGTAAGGGAATACAAGCATGCAACAGTAAAAGGAGCCAAAATACCTCACAACACATACATTCGACTCAGAGGTAAGTGAATAACCTGATCCTCTATCTGCATTTTTGTAATTGAAAGATATGCATGAGAAAATGATATGGCTGAGGTTGAATGAGAAAAGGTGTCCAGTTAACGTGGCCACCTTCATCTAGTTGACTGCACTCATCCGAAGATGTCACCCACACGTGTGCATAGTCAACTCAGAGAAGGATACCAAGGACAGGTAGTGGAGGGTATGCAAACTCCGATGCAATGATGAGAGGTGATTGTGGAAAGAAGCCATGATGACAAGGTAGGTGGGGACCAATGGTCCAAATATGGCCAACGTTCATTTCTACCAGCTCACCCCCATTACTAGAAATATCTAAAAGAAGTAATAAGTACTCTCCTCGAAGCACTCTCACCACCTTTTGCTTTCATTCTATCCTCATCCACTTAGTTGCAGCAAGCTCCTTGTCACCCCATAGCCTCAAAACCATTTTTCTCCATCGCTCTCATCCATCCTCCTACTATCGGTGTTCTACAGGAGCATTTACAGGTTCTACAAGAGCACCTATAGGCAGTGAGCTGTTTTGAAGAAGAAAACATGGGTTTTTAGTACGATTTCTGGCCTGAGGAGGTAGGTTCCATGCATACCCACCTTAATTATCAGTATATACAAGAAATGATATCAATTTGAGGAATTAAGTCCATAGAAGAAGGAGAAATACATAAAAATTTCTTCCTGTTTTCTTAAAAAAACACATTTTTCCTCTGTTTTCCTGTTTTCTTCAAAATTATTGTCTCCATCTCCACATTTGGTGTTCCAAAGGGGTATAAACACAATGATAGGAGGGTTCACATAGAAGGAGCCCACTAATTCCACCAGGCTCCATGAACATCCCCAAGTAGTGGCCATATTCACAAGGGAAAATTGGATGAACTTTTTTGAGAAATTATGAGGCTCGAGGGTTTGATGAGGAAATTGCTGAATAATTTTCCCTCTCCTTAGTCCCTCACTCAAGAACACATGCCACTGTCACTTTTAGAGGTATTTCCATGGAGATAACCCTTGATTTTATCAATAGGGTCATTACCCTTCCTCTTGGGTTGCCTTGGAGTAAGGATGAAAAACCAATTGGCCAGGCTGCCACGAAAAACTTCTTCCAAAACAATGAAACCCCTGTAGAAGATAAAAATGGCATAAGAAGGGCTAGCATACCATACCCTTGGGATGAGGTTAGCTATCAAATAATCAAGTATATTTCTTATGAGGGGATGTACAACATTGTCTATGGTTACCACTTTAGAATCATGCATGAATTAAGGTATGGCATGGACACTCCAACCCCTCAGAAGCTCAACATTGCCTACTTCCTCCTGTAGTCTCTCATTGACTCTAGTACTAAAGTAAAAGCAGGAAATTAGAGCAACTAGCTCACCATGGTTTAATCAAAAGTTTAGTGGAAGAAGCCCTCCATACATTCACACTCCCCATAGCATGGGAAATCTTCTGAAACATGACAGCTGAAGATGACATAAAGACCCTAACCTATGATATCAGTCCTATTGGCAGTGGGGAGGAAGAGCAGCAAGGGGAGAAGGTGAGAAAAATGGTGATTTAGAAGAATAAGAATGGAAGAAGGATGAAACCAAGATAGAGGAGGAGAAAGTTGAAGAAATAGTGTAGGGAGAAATAAAGACAAAAGAGAAATAGAAGAAGGAGAAAAAGGGGAAAAAAAGATAGAAGTGTCCCTTAAGACCCTAGAAAGAGAGGTATTAGCTGCTCTCACTGCCCTCAACACACCAATTAAGCCAAAAAAAAAGAGGAAGATGCATACCTCAATGTATTTCAGGGCTAGGAAGAGCACAAGAATCAAAACAGGGAAACCCTAGCCTTCTTCTAAAGTTCCAATTACTATTGAAGATTCACCCTCTGCCCAAGGAAAAGAATCATCTTCCAAGGAAACTATCACTTATGAAAGGGGGAATCCTAGATCTCCCACATGGAAAGAAAAAGTAGAACTACATGACTCAAAAATAGTCCTACAGGAGGCACAAACTATTCTACAGGAGACCCAAAAGCTTGAAAAAAGTGTAGAAGGATAGCCACAGGGTAAGGAGGAAGCAACAGAGGCACAAGAACCTGATCTTTAGCCTAGTCTTGGCTCCTACTACAATTGTCTTGAGGGGGGAAGAATAATTCCAAAAAAATTTGCAATTCCACTATTCTTTGAATTGGAGAAAGAAAGGATAAGGACCCATAGGTGGATGCAAATAGCCAAATCCAAAGGAGTTGAGGATATTGGCCATATGGAGAACAAACTCAGAGAAATGGGTAGAGAGTTACATGCTGTCAGACACAGAAGAAATTGCAACAAGGCAACTTGAAATAGAAAATGAATTTCTAAGGAGGTAGTTGTAAGAGAACGAGACCCAACTAGCATGCATGGCCAGCTAGTCCATGGAGGCATTGCAATGTAGGTAACCAACAAAATCCTATGGCCTGTATATCAAGGACCAATGGTTGCAATTTTAGATAAAGACTTTGGCACAAAGAGGAACCATGCCTTTCTAAGATTACAGACAGTTTATGGGCCTGTGTGACCAAAGCACATGAGAAGATAAGGTAAATATGGAAAAATTCTACCTGCATAATATGGCCCTCACAGACATGAATGTGTGGGACCCCAATGCTAGGGTAGGGGACCTGAAACTAACGACCATGGCCTCATGGATGAACCATGAAGAGTTAAGGGTAGAATAAATAAGAAGGATGATGATAAAGGAGCAGAATGAGCCATTAATGATCAGAGCTAAGCTATCAGACCCATGGCCCTCATCAACACACATAACCTGCTTGCACATAATCCTCAAATTGCCCCTAGATATATAAGTGATCAAGCAAAAGCCATTGCACATTTTGAGGATATGGAAAGATTAGTTGGGGATGACTGTGTACATGCCTGTATGAGGAGAAGGAATACCATACCACACAGTCTGGAGATTAGGGAATATCATTCCCCAATGAGGATGAGGGAGGCATTAAGGAGAGTGCCCATGTATATGCACTCCATGCAAAGGTTGAAGGTCAATTGGATTGGCCTAAAATTGAGTCCCCCACAGCTGCTAGGCATGTTGGAAGGAATAAAAGAGGAAGAAGAGCATTAGCAGTGGGAAGAGGTAGACAGGAAGGTAGGACTCTATGACAAGGAAGAGGAGATCACATCAGAAGCATGGGATGCTAGGGAGGCTACTAGGACCATAAAATATGAGGAGATGGACTAAGTTTCTCAGAGGATGAGCAACACTTTCAGTAGGGGGTGATGATGAGCCTCATAAATGGGTAATTATATGGGCTCATTTTACCTCCTAACCTAGTCAAATCAACCATTCTCTTAGCTTATTGTGTGATTTTCGAATTATATTCATGCTTATAGAGTGAGTTGAGTTAGTTATGATGCCATGTGGTATAATATGTGTTTAATGCAGATTATTGATGAATTTTGTGGTCAAAGTCAAGGATCAAGTGGACAAATGGAAAAAATAACTCAAAGTGGATAAAGGAGAGGACTTATAGGAGGGAATCCCCCTCATTTATTACTCCTCACTTCGAATTACCCTTCATGTAGCTCAAAGTACAAGAAGCCAAGTAATGCATTAGTAGGTAGTTGAGCAAGTGGAGGATAACTGATGATTATCTCGAGTTTTGGGAGCCAAGCCTCCCTGATTGTGAGGAAGCTGTTGGCAGCTTCATTTGTATAAGTAGAGAGGCCTAGGGCCTCACTAGGGTCAAATTTTTGTTGAATTTTTGGTGCATTATTTCTTATGTAACTTTGCTCAACTTCGAGCTTATTATTTTGACAGTTCATGTAATCATGTTATTGTTTTGAGAATAAAGATGGAATCCTTTTTTATTTAGCACTGAGTTGCCTTAGAGGACTGAAGCTCTTGGGTTAGGGCCCAATCCAAGCAGCCAAGCTCCTCTTTTCTTGTATTTGTATGTTTCATTTTAGTTTGTAGATTAGGTTGTTGTTAGATATATTTCTTTTATGGTTAAGAATAGGTTGTTTTTTATGATTCAGTAGTTTGCTTCCATTTGAATTTTCAATAGCAGGTTAAGCAGTGATAAAGAAAAGATCCAAAAGGCTAGTAGTAGTGCCTTGGCCTCTCTTCCTCCCTTTGGGACAATGATCTGAGGCAAAGACCCTCTTGCTGCCCCAAAAACACAGATTTTCCTCCATAGGACTTCTAGTGTTTGTAGATTTCTAATTGGTTTATAGTTTAGTTTTCTTTGCTTCAAGACATATTCATCATGCTCATTTCCTTATTTGCAATAGTATTATTTCATGCAATGGTCATCAACATTTTCTTCCATAGATCATAGTTTACTTTGAAGCAAAAGTTCTATTTTTTTAGATGCACTTATTTCCTTGCTTCCTTAATCTCATTGGTTGACTATCAGTTGTTTATGTAGTAGATATCTTCTAGTAGCATTCCAACCTATCAACCACTCCATCCTCCATTTAATCCATTCCCTACAGGTCCCCCATGTCTCCCCTCAATTCTGCCTTAGTTTCCTGCATTTTCCACAGACTTTCCTCTCTCTCCTTGAGCAAATCCAATCATCGTTCACTCTCCTAATGATTCTTGGTAGACCCTGGGTGCCCTAACACTTCATTATAACCTTCATCTACCTTCTCCACCTGCTCTTACACCTTCAAAATAGTGAAAACCGCTCTCAGCCTCCTCCTGTAGGCCTCCAGTAGAATGTTGTTTTTCCTCCTGTAGATTTCTTGTGTCCTCCTGTAGATTTTCCTGTAAGCTTTCTTTTGAAGGCTGAGTTTGGGAAAAGCCTCTAGAAGGCCACCTGATACCTCCTATGACCCATCCACACCATCCTACATCCTCTCAACTCCCAAAACCACCCTCCATCACCACCTATTCACTACCACATCCACAAACAAATAAATTACATGCATAACAAACTCACATAAAAATCCAAAAAGATGCTTTTTGATCATTTAATTTCAGAAATAGTTTAGGTAGATTTTGTTTACTTCCTTGAGTAGATAATGACATTATTTTAATTGTTTTCATAGTGTTTTCTGCAAAAGTAGGATTAGCAAATAGCTAGGATTTCCTTGGTTTTCTTTACATTTCAGTCTTCCTTTCTGCAAGTAGAATAGCATCAGTAGAGAAATCTCTTTTTCCTTCCATCACATATAAAGCTTCTTCTAGAATCCATAGAAGTTGGCTTGAGCTCCTAGTGATCTTGCATCAACTGACCAAGTGACAACTTGGAGTAAGAACTAGTACTTGTGCATACAACACCATTGCTTCCAAGTTTTTTACAAACTACCGGGTTTATAAGAGTAAAGTAGGCAGCCCAGGAGTTGCAGCATTATTGCTGCAATACTGGTGCTTACCACAATGAATGAAAATATATTGAAGTGGAATGTACAAACACAAATATAGGTGCCATAGTGAAAAGGTGGCCTGCTTGAGGGGTAAAAGGGAATGATATGAAAGGGATGGGGGTGCATTCATTAGTTTATGTGTGGGTAGATGAATCTAGGTTAATGACATAGATGGTCTATTGATGATGGTGAAATGAGAGACAAAATGTGAGTGTGATATTGCATTAATGATAACCAATTGAACTGTATCATTACAGTTTGAGGGGATTGGTTAGCAATATGATGAGAAAAAAATATGAGATTAGTTCTGAACCAATGCAAATGAATAAGCTATCAATATGTATAATGTGTAGCTACATGAATGTTAGTAATGTAAAATGGTTTTACTTAGTGAGGCAATCCATGTGGGAGGGAAAATTACTAACTAGTTTCAACCATATATATAAAGAGAGGGTGAAGGAAGAATGCTCAGTCAAGAAAAGGTGACCCTAAGGATGGATTGAGGGGTATGAACTAGTAAATGCATGGAGCTTGAAGGGATCATGTTGGCAGGAAGGTTTACTTTAAAACTCACCCAGGGTTCAATTGAGGGTGCCAACAAAAGCCCGCGTAATCTAGCAATTCACTGACATATTCACTCCTTCCAAAAGGAAGAAGAGTCTCACCTGAGGTGAGCTAGAACCATGGAAAGATAAGGGGATTTGGATCTGTCTATTATATGAATTATGTAACTATGAAAACATTCATTCTTAACCATTCACATTATACATTCAATAGGAAAGTTAACATAAACATAAAATTTTGAAGGGGCCCATAAATTACAAAAATAATCCCATATTTCGTATATTAATCACTAGAAAAGAGTAGATTCATTACAAACAGAAATATTACAACTTGCGATAGTTAAAAACTTGCACACAATATTAAAATCTACAAGGAATACATAAGTGGAACATTACAAATCCATATCTTCGAGCCAGACAATTATGGACACTTAACACTACCTAATATTCAGGCTCGATCGAAAATTTGTAGCATTGTGCAAAACTTGTTTCTCACTACCTTCTGCCTTATTTTATAACCATGCTCGCTTTCTCTAATACCTCATTTAATTCATCCATGGTTTTAAATACCTAGGGCCATCATTTTAGTTTTTTGTTTGACTATATTAAAATATAAATATCGGCTCCTAGTTCTTCGGAACACTCCCTTGTTTTTCATTGCATGAGTTCCAAGTCATCTTGCTGCCATTTTACTTTTCTGATTCTCTATTTCCTATAGTTTCACCAAAAAATTCCTTCGCAACTGATACCCTTCCAAAAAAAAAGGACCCAACATGCCTCAACCATAACCTATTAACTCTCCCTCGAGTTAATGTGTTGTTGTTATTGCTTTTGAATCTATTGTGGGTTGGATTTCACTAGTTTCAGTTGTGGTACTTTCAAATGAAGGACCCAGATCTAGAATAGTTTGAAGATAAGAGTCCTTAAAACTGGTGTTGGCTACATGGGGCTTGACCCAGGTTCAACAGTGAGTTTAGCCAAGAAAATTCCGCTACTTCTGGCCCTTTCAGCAACAATCCGAAGAGCACGGACTGAGTTCTCACCCGAAGTAGTATGGGAGGGTGTTGGAACCAAGTTTCCACACACTAGGGATGTCTTGATGAGGGTTATGGAGGGTCGCGATCCTATTCTATGTGCTGCGTTGCTTTGCATAGCTTTCTATTCTTTGAAACCCATGCGCACCTTCACGAATTCCATTTTATTCCGATTTGATCCTTACTGTGCTAGTATATTAGTGCTTATCTTAGTTTGTGCAGGCCCAATATTCTTATTACTTGTTCACCTTTCAAATTAGTGTGTGTACTTGAAAATAATATAAATGAATAAAGATAACCAAAACATAAAAATACAAATCTATAAACAAACACACCATATTCTGAATCAATCTTATCTTTATTAATACTCAAGTTCAGTTACAGACGCGAGTCCACCCTACGCACTCAGCTACAGGGGTCTGTGCACTCAGCTGCAGACTCTACTAGGACTCTATGCACTCAACTGCAGAGCCTCTACCTACCACTATGACCCAATACACTTTAGATTCACTTCTATCTTCTAACCATGCCTTTGCATCTATCTGTTACTTCTCCAAACTAAGACTGACTTTACACTTAGAGCCTGCTCTATTTATACAATCCCATGGTCCGCGAACCATGGATAGGCCGACACATTTTACATTAAATTACATTATCTTAGGGTAGACAACCCTAGACTCTTGCACTCCTTGCCTACATTTCACAGGGTATTTACATTACACTTGACCAAAATTCGGGCTTCAAACCCCAAAAACCTGCTATGGGGGGATCCGCTGCCCAATAGGCTCCCAACACAATCATCGTGACTCGTCCCGAGTCACTTTACAAGTGCAGTGATATTTGCGTGAAGTCCATCCAACTGTGCTTGTGCTATGTGAAGATCTGCAGTGCACTGCTCTACCGTCCACTCGATCCAATTTGCTCGCTTGGCTAAATTCTCATTAGCAGGGTCAAATCCCTGACTCAGGTCATGCATCACTTCCATTTGTGTGAGTTTTCCTTCAATGTCATTCGTGATGAGGAAGACCTTATCAATCCAAGGCTGGATGCATGCTTTAAGTATTGCCTCTTTTTGGTGCGTTGCGTCCACTTGCTCCTTCAATGCCTTTGCTTGTTGTAGCCTCGTGAGCCACTGAGTTAGGACCATTGTCTACGCCATCCCGCGCACACTATCATATTGCATTTGAAGCTCTCGCACCTCTATTTCCAACCAATGTATGGTGGGGTCCTCCTATAAGGTTGTGAGGACCTCGAAGGATTCTTCCAAAAAAGTGGTGTAGCTCTGCACTGCCTATTCAATTTCTTCTAGGCCTTTTTGGATATCATGGACACACTATTCTCAAACTTTTGGGGGCATGGAGGGTTGCACCTTTAATCGTAGTTCAATAATATGTAGGTTGAGATCCAGCTGGATCCTCATAGCTTCCTCATTTACCTTACGAAATCCACCAGCCAATTTGTGGATACGCAATCCTATGGGTAGAATTATCGCAATTTCCAGTTTTGGGACACAGTGACATGCCTCCTCTACTATCTGCTCCAGCTGCTAGTTCTACGCCACCGCTTCATCATGTTGGAGGCTAAGTTGTTCGATGTTGATTTGTTATTGACTTAGCATTTGCACTACAGATCCCTGCTTAGCGTGGAGCTCTGTTGTCACTCCATCCTGTAGCTGGTATAACATATCCTGCGGAAGGGTAGCCAAGTTTAGGCCGAGTCCCTTAATCCTTCCTACTGTGGCTCTATCCTCTATGTTGTCCACTATCAGTGCTCCTTTCAGTAGTGCGATAGTGTTAGTCATTTTGGCTCGCAATAACTGCCCTATTACCGATGTTCCCACAACACCGTAAGTGACTACCATCCCCTCTTATAGGGGTTGCACCTGAAGTCCCTAGAGTTGTGCCCTAATGGCCCCCAACACATTCTGCGGTTATGTCATTGCTTCATGGAGTACTTCCCTAGTGACCTCGCAAACAGTGTCACCAATGTCGTATAGATCACCCTATGTCAGTGTAATAGGTTCCCCATCTAGTTTGGATGCCCTGGTCTTCTTTCGTGGCCCTATTCATTCCATAACATGCAACCGTTTCAGTTGTGTTGATGTTGTGCTTAAGTCCATGCTTTTCGCCGTGTTGTCTGTCCCCTGTCCTATGGTCAGATCCGGGCCTCTTCCTTCCTGCATCGTGGTTGCCCCAGTTGTTGGTGTTGTTGCTGCTTTGTCTGCAGCCTTGGTCTGCTTTGCAGCGGCCTTTGCTATCTCGCGGAAATCCCTTACCTCCTTGGAAAATTGCTCATTCCACTTCTATTGTGCCAACAACTTAGTAGTATCCTTTTGTCTTTGTATCACTGCCTCATCTGGCACTTCCAGATGAGTCAAGCATCGCGAACACATTGCTATCAATCGCGATGAAGTGGAGTTTGGTCCATTTCTACTACGAATATTTCTGTGCCCTGATATACACATTGTGCATATTTGCCTTAAAGTCTGCAAAGCTCTGCAGACTATCGTATACTGTTGGGGGCCTGTTGGGCAATTTTGCTGCAGTGCGCACTAGCTGAATGTCTTCCACCATTTCTTCATCTGGTTCAATATCTTCTATGAAGGCCTAAAGATCCTCCTCCTCATCATCTGTCTCAATATTAATCGTCTTGCCCTTATCTTCCACAGATAGTTTATTGAACTGCGGATTTCACGGAGACATACAGACCGGTCCTGTTGCCTGTGGATCCTTTTTGGGCCTCCGCGTCTGGGGTGATTTAGGGATTTCTGGTGCATCCCCCACCGGCGGCATAGAGCTTTGCATGGTTCCCTTGGTTGTTGACATCATTCTGATCAGGAAATCTTGTGTCACCTTCGGCAATGTTTCAAACACTGAACTTGCTCTCATATCCTCCAAATTCGTCAAGTCCATACCCAATTGGTAGCACAACAACAAAATTCTCAAAATGCCAAGGATTGTTCGTGGAGAGCCACTTGTGATTTATAGGCCTTTTTGAATTCAAATTCGACTGTTCACCCCTAATTCAGCTCATTAATGCAAGATTGGCGACAGTTAGCCCCAAATCTAGTTTTGACTTCCTATCTTAATTGTTCGCCACCCGCTCCTCGTTGCCTCAAATTGGACATCTTGTCATGAACAGTGACTCCAAAGGTTACTTCCAAACCTACTCGTGCGGTAGCACAACCCCCTATCCGTGGACGTGACCCATGTGTCATACTAATCCTGTAAGCAACCTCCTTGTCACACAATGGCCATACAAACTCTTTTATAGTCTCGCGCTCTCTTTCAACTGCTTGGAGCGCTAAGACTGTGCTTCCTATGGATAGTCAGGTGGTCGCACCCATAGTGTGAGGATTCAAATCACCTTCCAACCCAGTCTGCGGGCCCTCCTTAGTTACCCTCACACCAATAAGCTCCTCATATTATTCCTCATGCGATGCGCTCCCTTGGTTACTTTGTTTGATAAGGTGTGGTCACAACCATGGTAGTAGAGCCAAACATTCTTGGCGACAATATTCTAAGGCAGTGGTATGGTTGTCCATATCTTTTCCTATCCTTCTATCAACGCAACATGCTTGCATGATTTCAGTTTCCATTTTTCTAATTTCTGTGTTCATTAAAATTCTTTTCTACTTTAGTCATCCCCGATCTTCTTCGAGTTCACGAAGCTCAAAGATCCCTCACCGAATAGCGTCTTGAATCTGCATATGTTCATCCTCGCTTGTTGTCCCAATTAGGGGAGTTATGGCATGAGGATTCATTTCCAAAACTATGGCCCCAACTTTGCTCATCGTCTTTAGAATCATTTTTGTGCTCAGGTTCTTGTGCATGGCCCTATAGGCCCATCAGACCGCTAGTATGCACAGGTCCCAAAAAATCTGTCCCTCCTAGTAAACCCTATTCAAGATTCTACATACCTTCTAGAATGCTTCTACGTGGAACCTTTGTGAGGCATGTCACTTTTCCTACTGCTTCGTCTAGTTATGATTTTCGATCCTTAGTCTGGGATGTGCTTGCACAGCACACGTCTGCACCCATCGACATAGTTGGGTGTGCAAGCTGCTTTGTCCTGGCTACTCGACTCTCGTTTGACACTGGGGGCTTCCAAACCACAAGTGCATCTACCTTCTACATTCACGCCAGTTTACAATGGTCTCCTGTTGTGTACTCCACCATCGTGCGGGTGTGGTGCGCAGTGCCCATTCCCTCACACTGTACCACTGCTATTCTGGTACTACACTTTCAAATTTGTCTAGGAATTCATCTAGCGTTGTTACTCCATCATATGTTAGTAGTTTCCTTGCCTCTGTCATCATGCAACGTAGTGATCTAATCATCATGTTGCAATTCAACATTGTCACTTCGTGCAATTGGTTTTGCCAGCATTCTACTTCTTCGTCTGAATCCAAAGTACAGTAATTGTCGTGCTCCCATTAGATTCTCCCATCTGCAGTCGGGTTCACCCAATCCTAGTCTCATGTGGTTATCTGGTAAATACAATCTAGCTAATCGTCATGCACAAGTTTGGTGTAGCGCACTCCTTCGGCTGGGTCTAGCGAAACTACTATGCGTAGGGACCTTTTCTCAAATATCATCTTCTACTTCTTCAGGTTGATAACTCGATTCATATTAGTGGTACAGTCTATTCCTAGCAATGCGGGATAATGATTGCTGTCATCGACAATCTCTATTACTTCAAAGTCCGTCTGTGTGCTTGCGCCTTTGATATCAATTGTTACCCCTTGCAACCTCCCCATGGGCAAAATCTTTTGTTGGTTCGCCATTCATAATTGAATAGGGGACCACTGTAATGTGAGTCTGCCCATACATTCCCATGTTTTCTTTGGTAATACATTCGCGTCTGACCCCAGGTCTAAGTTTATGTGATCCATTTCATATTCGCCAATCTGTGCCATCAATCTCATTTCCCTCCTGGTGCGCAATGCATGTTTTCCCAATTTCCAAGCTACGTGTAGTTACCCTGACCCTGCGCATCTAGTGATCAACTCCTGTAGTCCCTTAACTACCTTATTGTCATGCAGTAGTTTCATGCACATCTCCAAAAAGGTATTAAGCATAGAAGGATCCATCCCTGGCTCTGGTTGATCCTTACTACCTGAAGTGGAGGCCTCGGTGAAGCTCTTCTTAGTTGCCATGAACGTCTCCTTTGCACATTCTAAGTCAAACTTAGGTTCCTTTGTAGGCACCCTATGAACCCATGTATCTTCCTCGAGCTGCTTCCCCTTATCCTTCCCTGTGATCATACTGCTTCTAAGCATCATGTTGACATTTGGGTCTTCTTCACGTGGTTTAGACCTCATGATTTGGATATTCTGAGTTAGAGGAGGTTGGAGTACCCCTTTCTCATGCATCTGTGTGATCAACGTAGGAAAATCTACCATTTCATGATCAAACTAAGCACAATATGAATAGGATATTCTTGTTGGGTTGGTACAATTGCGGGCGTAGTGCCCTGGTCCTCCACAATTGTAACAAAGTAATTGTATGCGGCCCCTTCCTGGCCACATTCCTCCTCGTCCTTGACCTCGCCCCTGAAATCCACCATGCACCATCCCCACCACTAGGTTGAGGATTCATGTATCTATTTGCATCCGATAGGCTAGGGTCCGATCCATCATTAACTTGTAGTTGCGATAAGTACGCTTGTCGTGGCCTACTTTCCTACAAAAATTACAAAACAACTGTTGTGGAGTCTCTGTATACTTCTGCAACAAATGAAAATTAACCATCATGTGCTTTCCTCCTATCTGACAGATCGTGTACCATAACATGGGTGTTACACTTGGACCTACCTATGCCTCTAATCTCAATGGAGTTGGCCCCCCTCTTTCCAAGTAGTTCGCGAATACTAGACAGTGGTCTTTTTCATGGCCCTGGACTTTGCATTTTACCCACCATACTTCGTCATGCACCTCTGGCTGCGATGCCCTATCCTACTTCAAGCTTTGCATTTCTAGGCAGAGATTATATAGTTGTGTGTGGATTTGTTGAACTCCTAGCCCCGGATCTTGTATCGGTGTTTCATGCAACGTCATCGCCATTTCCAATGCTTCGGTCCGGGTAGAAAGTTTCTATTGTGATAACGCCATCCTTAGGTGCAGTGTTAGAGATTCCATGAACCATGCATGATGATGTGCATCTGTGAGCATCATATTAGCCTCATGGATCGTACTCTTCAGTCACTGATCCAAATCCCAAGGGGTCTCACCTAGAAGCATCACGATCTCTTTAAACCCGATGATTGACTGTGTCTTTGATTTCAGCTGACTAAATTCTCTGTTTAACGCATTCTAGATTTCTACTATTCCTGCATTTGGGTGATCATTAGAGTGCTTGATATACCATGTCAACACGCGATCTTGCAGTGTGCTCACTAATGTAGCCTTCTTAATGTTATCATTTGTGACCTCTTGCGCTTCCCAGACTGCTCTTACCGTGAAATAAAAATGGTCTGGATCCTCATTCCCTACTCCTCTGAATACGGGTAGCTTGATCACACTCTCCTTGCCAAATTGTGGGATTGGTGGAGGTGAAGTGGGTGGAGATAGAGGTCAAGGATGTGAAGTGGGTGGTGGTGTGGGCAGAGGTGGTAATTGCGGAATCCACTACCTTATCAAACTAACCGCACTTCTCGCAGAGACCCGAGTGAGGTCTTCCTTGCTTTCTCGCGAAGGTGAAATTAAGGGACTATTTCCTAATTCCTTTCTACCTTTGTAGATTTTTCTGCTTTGCTTCGTTCCAAACAGTAATGTATTCACATAACCCGCTTTTCACATAACAACATCTTAATCCAGGTATTCAAATATTTAATGTAATTACCTCGTAGTCCCTTAATAAAAGGTCATTCTTCTTTGATGTAGCTCACGGTCGTATCTACTGTAAACTCAGTGAAAAATCCCCCTATTATCCAGTCGAGCCAATGGTCCAAAGCTTGCACGATCTTATCTTCTGATGCCTCTAGTCTGCGCACTAATTCCAGAGTCCACACTATCGGTTGGTCGAGCATACACCTTCCCTGGCTATTGGCTAACCTCATGATCCACTCATATAGTTCAGAAGGAAAGGACGTGAAGAAGATCTCGTGGATTTCCATATACACGTAGTGATCCAGCCACCATTTCTCGGATACCTACGAAGTTCTATTTTCCCGTGTCACAAACTTGTGAATCTTCTTGTCGAACTACTCTTCATTTTCCTTCTTTGTTGGGTTCCAGTAGCACAACATCAGACATCCCTTAGGCAGATCCTAGTCTCGGCAATGGAACCATTTGTTGGCTATGTGGGGCCTAACCCAGGTTCAACAGTGAGTTTAGCCAAGCAAATCTCGGTATTACTAGCCCTTTTAGCAACAATCTGCAGAGTGCGGACAGAGGTCTGACCCGAAGTAGTATGGGAGGGTGCTAGAACTAGGTTTTTGCACCCTAGGGATGTCTTCATGAGAGTTATGGAGGGTTGTGATCCTATTCTGTGCACTGCACTACTCCACACAGCTTTCTATTCTTTGCAACCTGTGCTCACCTTCGCGAATTCCATTCTATTCTGATTCGTTCCTTACTGTGCTAGTATATTAGTGCTTATCTTAGTTTGTGTTAGCCCAATATTCTTATTACTTGTTCACCTTTAAAATTAGTGCGTGTACTTGAAAATAATATAAATGCATAAAGATAACCAGAACATAGAAATATAGATCTATAAATAGACGCACAATATTCTCTTTATTAATACTCAAGTTCAATTACAGACCCGACTCCACCCTACGCACTCAACTACAGGGGTCCATGCACTCAACTGTGGACTCTACTAGGACTCTGCACACTCAGCTGCAGAGCCTCTACCTACCATTATGATCCAATACACTTCAGATTCACTTGTATCTTCTAACCATGCCTTCACATCTATCTGTTACATCTCCAAACTAAGACTGAATTTACACTTAGAGCCTCGCTTTATTTATACAATCCCATGGTCCACTGACCATGGGTAGGATGACACATTTTACATTAAATTACATTATCTTAGGGCGGACAACCCTAGACTCTTGCGCTCCGTGCCCACATTTTGCAGGGTATTTACATTACACTTGACCAAAATTCGGGATTCAAGCCCCAAAAACCTACTATGGGGGGATTCGCTGCCCAATAGGCCCCCAACACAATCATTGTGACTCGTCCCGAGTCACTCTACTGGTGTGGTGATCTTTACGCAAAGTCCATCGAACTGTGCTTGTGCTGCTTGAAGATCCATAGGGCACTGCTCTACCATCCGCTGGATCTACTCTGCTCATTCGGCTGAATGCTCATTGGCAGGGTCAAATCCCTGTCTCTAGTCATGCATCGCTTTCATTTGTGCGAGTTTTCCTTTGATGTTGGCCATGATGAGGAAGGCCTTATCAATCCAAGGTTGGACGCATGATTTAAGTACTACCTCTTTTTGGTGCGCTGCGTCCACTTGCTCCATCAATGCCTTTGCCTGTTGTAGCCTCGCGAGCTACTGAGTTAGGACCACTGTCTGTGTCATCCCACGCACACTATCATATTGCATCTGAAGCTCCGGCTCCTCTGTTTCCAACCACTGTATGGTGGGGTCCTCTTGTAAGGTTGTGAGGACCTCGAAGGATTCTTCCAACAAAGTGGTGCAACTCTACATTTCCTATTAAATTTCTTCCAACCCTTTTTAGATATCACCGGCGCCTTGTTCTCGAACATTTGGGGGTGTGGAGGGCTGTGCCTTTAATCATAGTTCAACAATTTGCAGGTTGAGATCCAGCTGGATCGTCGTAGCTTCCTACTTTGCTTCACGAAATCTACTGGCCAATTTGTGTTTCTACATTCCTATAGGTAGATCTATCGCAATTTCTAGTTATGGGATGCAATGACATGCTTCCTCTACGATCTGCTCCAACTGCTGGTTCTACACCACCACTTCCTCACGTTGGAGGCTAAGCTATTCGATGTTGATTCGATGTTCACTTATCATTTGCACTGCGTGTCCCTCCTTAGCGCAGAGTTCTGTTGTTGCTCCATCCTGTAGCTAGTATAATATATCCCGTGGAAGGGCAGCCAATTTTAGGCCAAGTCCCTTGATCCTTCCTTCCATGGCTCTATCCTCCATGCTATCTACTGTCAGTGCTCCTTCTGGCAGCACGATGGTGTTAGTCATTTTGGCCCACAATAGCTGCTCTGTTGCCGATGTTCCCGCAGCACCATAGGTGACTACTATCCCCTCTTATGGGGGTCACACCTGAAGTCCCTAGAGTTATGCCCTGAGGTCCCCTAACACATTCTACTATTCCGTCATTGCTTCCTAGAGTGCTTCCCTAGTGACCTTGTAAATTGTGTCACTGATGTCGTATAGATCACCCTATTAGTGTAATAGGATCCCCATCCAGTTTGGATGCCCTAGTCTTCTTCCATGGTCCTATTCATTCCATATCACACGACTGTTTTAGTTATGTTGATGTCATGCTCGGGTCTGTACCTTTCACTGTGTTGTCTGTCCCCTATCCTGTGGTGAGATTTGGGCCTCTTCCCTCCTGCATCATGGTTGCCCCAGTTGTTAGTGTTGTTTCTACTTTGTCTGCAGCCTTGGTTTGATCTACAGCGGCCTTCGCTACCTCGCGGGGATCCCTTACCTCCTTTGCGAATTTCTCATTCCACTTCTATTGTGCCAACAACTTGGTAGCATCCTTTTGTCTTTGTATTGCTTCCTCATTGTGCACTGCTAAATATGAGTCGAACACCACGAACACAGCTTCATCAATTGCGATGAAGGGTAGTTTGGTCCATTTCTGCTTCAAATCTTTCCATGCCCTAATATATACATTGTGCATATCTGCCTTAAATTTTGCAAATCTCCACAGACTGTCGTATACCTTTGGGGGCCTGTTGGGTAGTTTTGTTGCAGCGTGCACTGGCTAGATGTCTTCCACCATTTCTTCTCTTCTAAAAAGGCCTGAAGATCCTCCTCCTAATCATCTCTCTCAATATGAACTATCTTGCCCTTGTCTTCCATAGATAGTTTACCGAACTGTGGATTTCACGGAGACATACAGACCAGTCATGCTGCCTGTGGATCCTTTTTGGGCCTCGGTGTCTAGGGTGATTTAGGGATTTCCGGTGCATCCCCCACTGGTGATGTAGAGCTCTGTGCGACTCCCTTGGTTGTTGACATAATTCTAATAAGGAAATCTTGTGTCTCATTTAGAAATGTTTCAAACACTGAACTTGCTCTCACAGCCTCCAAATTTGTCAGGTCCATACCCAATTGGTAGCACAACAACTAAATTCTCAAAACACCAAGGGTTGTTTGGTGGAGAGCCACCTATGATTTATAGGCCTTTTTGAATTCAAATTCGACCATTTCCCCCTTATTCGGCTCATTAATGCGATATTGGTGGCAGTTAGCCCCAAATCTAGTTCTGACTTCGTATCTTAATTATCTATTTCCCACTCATCTTTGCCTTAAATTGGACATCTTGTCATGAAAAATGACTCCAATAGTCACTTCCCAACTTACCCACATGACAATGTAGCACCTTGTGCACATACGCGACCCGTGTGTCATACTGATCTTGCGTGCAATCTTCTTGTCACACAGTGCCCATATAGACTCTTTTATAGTCCCACGCTCTCTTTCAACTGCTTGGAGTGTTGAGACTATACTTCCTATGCATAGTCAGGTGGTCACACCACTGGTGCGAGACTTCAAATCACCTTCCAACCTAGTCTGTGAGCCCTCCTTAGTTACCCTCGTGCTAGTCAGCGTCTCGTGTTCTTCCTGATGTGGTGTGCTCCCTTGATTACTTTGTCTGATAAGGTGTGGTTGTAGCCATGGTAGCAGATCCAAACATTCTCAGCGAAAATCTTCTAAAGTGGTGGTATGGCTACCCATATCGTTTCCTATCGTTCTATTGGCATGACATGCTTGCACAATTTCGGTTTCTAGTTTTCTGATTTCCACGTTCATTAACATGCTTTTCTGCTTCAGTCATACCCGATCTTCTTCGAGTTCGTGAAGCTCAAGGCTCCCTCACTGAATGGCTTCTTGAATTTTCATATGTTCATCCTCGTGTGGTATCCCAATTATGGGAGTTATGGCATGAGGATTCTTTTCCAAAACTATGGCCCCAATTCTGCTCATCGTCTTAGGAATCATTTCTGCACTGAGGTTCTTGTGCATGGACCTATAGGCCCATCAAACTACTGGTATACGTAGGTCCCAATCAGTTCGTCCTTCCTGGTAAACCCTATTCAATATTTTGCATACCTTCTGGAATGCTTCTAGGTGGAACCTCTATAGGGCATGTCACTTTTCCTGTTGCCACATCTGGTTTTGATTTTCGATCCTTAGTCTGGGATGTGCTTGCACATCACATGTCTGCACCCATCAACATAGGTGGGCACGTAAGCTGCTTCATCCTGGCTACCCGACTCTCATTTGACATTAGGGGCTTCCAAACCATAAGCGCATCCGCCTTATACATTTGCACTATTTTACAATGGTCTCCTGATGTATACTCCACCATCGTGCGAGTGTGGCATGCAACGCCCATTCCAGTGCACCATACCACTGCTGTTCCGGTGCTGCACTTTCAAATTTTCCCACGAATTCATCCACCACTATTACTCCATCATATGTTGGTAGTTCCCTTCCCTTTTTCGTCATGCAACACAGTGATCTAATCATCATGTTGCAATTCAACGTTGTCACTTCATGCAATAGGTTTTTCTAGCATTCTACTTCTTCCTCTACATCCGAAGTACATGAGTTGTTGCGCTCCCATGAGATTATCCCATTTGTAGTCAAGTTCACTCGATCCTGGTCTCACACAGTTATCTAGTAAATACAATCCAGCTCATCGTCACTTTCATCATCATGCACAGGTTCGGTATACCGTGCTCCTTCAGCTAGGTCTAGCGGAACTACTAAGCATAGGGACTTTTTCTCGAATATCATCTTCTGCTTCTTCAGGTTGATAAATCCATTCATATCAGTGGCCCAGTCTATTCCTAGCAACACAGAATAAGGATTGTTGTCATCGACAATCTCTATTACTTCAAAGTTTGTCTATGTGCTTGTGCCTTCGATATCAACTATTACCCCTTGCAACCTCCCCATGGGCAAAATATTCTATTGGTTTTCCATCGTAATCGAATATGGGACCACTGTAATGTGGGCCTGCCCATACGTTCCCATGTTTGCTTTGGTAATACACTGGCGTTCAAACCTAGGTCTAAGATTACCTGATCCATTTCATATTCGCCAATCTGCACCGTCAATCTCATTTCCCTCCCAATGCGTAATGCATGCTTTCCCAATTTCCAAATTATGCTCTGTTCCCCTGACCCTGCACATATGGTGATCAACTCCTGTAGTCCCTTAACTGCCTTATTGTCATGCAACAATTTCATGCACATCTCAAAAATGGTAGTAAGCATAGAAGGATCCATCCCTGGCTCTGGTTGATCCTTACTACCTAAAGTGGAGGCCTTCGTGAAGCTCTTCTTAGCTTCCATGAACATCTCCTTTGTGCATTCTAAGTCAAACTCAAGTTCTTTTGTAGGAGCCTTGCGAACCCATGTATCTTCCTTGGGCTACTTCCCCTTATCCTCCCATGTGGTTGTACCGCTTCTGAGCATCATGTTGACATTTGGGTCTTCTTCGCGTGGTTCAGACCTCATCATTTGGATATTCTGAGTCAGAGGAGGCTGGAGTACCCCTTTATCACGCATTTGTGCAATCAATGTAGGACAATATACCATTTCATGATCAAACTGACCATAGTATGAACAAGATATTCTCATTGGGTTAGTACAATCATGGATGTAGTGCCCTGGTCCTCTGCAATTGTAACAAATTAATTGTCCGCGACCCTTTCCTGGCCCCATTCCTCCTTATCCTCCACCTCGTCCCTAAAATCTAGCGCATTCCATCCCCACCACTGGGTCAAGGATTCGCGTCTCTATCTACATCTGATAGGCTGGGGTCCAATCCATGATTAACTCATAGCTGCGACAAGTACACTCATCGTGGCCTACTAACCTATAGAAATTACAAAACAACTGCTGTGGATTCTATGTATACTTTTTCAACAAATGACAATTGTCTATTGTGTGTTTTCCTCCTATCTAATAGATCATGCACCATAATGTGGGTGTCACACTTGGCCCTGCCTATGCCTCTGGTCTTAATGGCATTGGCCTCCCTCCTACCAAGTAGTTTGCGAATATTATACAATGGTCTTTGTCATGACCCTGGCCTTTTCATTTTACCCACCATATTTCCTCGCATGCCTCTAACCGCAGTACCCTATCCTGCTTCAAGCTCTACATTTCTAGGCATAGATTTTGTAGTTGTGTGTGGATTTGTTGAACTCCTAGTCACAGATCTTGTATCAGTGTTTCATGCAACCTCATTGCCATTTCCAACGCTTCAGCCTGGGTCGAAAGTTTCTGTTGCGACAGCGCCATCCTTAGGTGCGGTGTTAGAGATGCCACGAACCATGTGCGATGTTGTGCATCTGTGAGCGTCATATTAGCCTCATGGATCATACTCTTCAGTCACTGATCCAAATCCTAGGGGGTCTCACCTAGAAGCATCATGACCTCTCTAAACCTGATGATTGACTGTGTCTCTGATTTTGGCCAGCTAAATGCTTTGTTCAGCGCATTCTGGATTTATGCTATTCCTACATTTGGGTGATCATTAGAGTGCTTCATATACCATGTCAACGCGTGATCCTGCAATGTACTCACCAATGTAGCCTTCTTAATGTTGTCGTCTGTGACCCCTTGCGCTTACCACACTACTCTTACCATGAACCAGAACTAGTATGGATCCTCATTCCCTACTCCTCTGAATATGGGTAGCTTGATCACACTTGCCATGCCGAACAGCGGGGTTGATGGAGGTGGAGTGGGTGGAGCTGGAGGTGAAGGAGGTGAAGCGGATGGTGGCATGGGTGAAGGTGTGGAATCCGCAACCTTATCAAATTTATCACACTTCTTGGAGAGACCTGAGCGAGATCTTCCTCTCTCTCTCGCGAAGGTGAAATTAAGGGACTGTTTCATAATTCCTCGCTACCTTTGTAGATCTTTCTGCTCCACGTCATTCCAAACATTAATGTATTCACATAACCTGATTTTCACATAACAACATCTTAATCTAGGTATTCAAGGACTTAATGTACTTACCTCACAGTCCCTTGAGAAAACGTCATTCGGCTTTGCTATAGCTCATAGTCATATCTACCGCAAACTCAGTGATAAATCCCCCTATTATCTGGTCGAGCCAATGGTCCACAACTCGCGTGATCTTATCTTCTGATGCCTCTAGCCTGCGCACTAATTCCGAAGTCCACACTATCGGATGGTCAAGCTTACACCTTCCCTTGCTATTGGCTAACCTCACAATCCACTCATACAGTTCAAAAGGAAAGGACATGAATAAGATCTCCTAGATTTTCGTATACACATAGCGATCTAGACACCTTTTCTTGGATACCTGTGGAGTTTTGTTTTCTTGTGTTACGAACTCGGGAATCTTCTTGTCCAACCACTCTTCAATTTCCTTCTTTGTTGGGTTCTAGTGGCATGACATCAGACATCCCTTAGGCAGATCCCAGTCTCGGCAATGGGACCATTTGTTGGCTATGTGGGGCCTAACCCAGGTTCAACAGTTAGTTTAGCCAAGAAAATCCCGATACTACTAGCACTCTCGGAAACAATCTGTGGAGCTTAGACTAAGGTATCACCCGAAGTAGTATGGGAGGGTGCTAGAACCAGGTTTCCACACCCTAGGGATTTCTTGATGAGGGTTCATGAGGTTCACGATCCTATTCTACATGTTGCACTACTCTGCGCTACTTTCTATTCTTTGCAACCCATGCACACCTTCGCGAATTCCATTTTATTATCATTCGGTCCTTACTGTGCTAGTATATTAGTGCTTATCTTAGTTTGTGCATGCCCAATATTCTTACTACTTTCTCACCTTCTAGATTAGCACACGTACTTGAAAATAATATAAATGCATAAAGATAACCAGAACATAGAAATATGGATCTATAAACAAATGCACAATATTCTGAATCAATCTTATCTTTATTAATACTCAAGTTTAGTTACAAACTCGACTCCGCCCTGCGCACTTGGCTACAGACTCTACTAGGGCTCTGTGCACTCAGCTACAAAGCCTCTACCTACCACTACAACCCAATACACTTTAGATTAACTTCTATCTTCTAACCATGCCTTTGCATCTATCTGTTGCTTCTCCAAACTAAGACTGACTTTACACTTAGAGCCTTGCTCTATTTATACAATCCCATGGTCCGCAAACCATGGGTAGGCTGACACATTTTACATTAAATTACATTATCTTAAGGCAGACAACCCTAGACTCTTATGCTCCACGCTTGCATTTCGTAGGATCTTTACATTACACTTGACCAAAATTTGGGCTTCAAGCCCCAAAAACCTTCTATGGGGGATCCGATGCCCAAAAACTAGTGAATGTGGAAATAGAGGAGTTCCATGAGTCCATAAGCATGGAAACCTTGGTTGAGAAATTGACAACAGTCTACACACTAAGGTCACTAGGCTTAGACTCAACAAATTCATGAATTCATTGATTGAAAATGGTGGACAATGTGCTCAAGGTCATGAAATGCTTCTAAGCTTCTGGTTGAAGGTCATGGAGGTCCCTCTTGGTGACTTGGGCTGCATCTTCTAGTTGACTAATTTTGGGATTAAGAACATTAGCTTTGTCAAGAAGATAATACGTGGCTTATAGATCAGAGGTCACTAATACTCGTCGATATAAATTTTGAACATTCTCATGCAAAGGATGAAAGGATGCATGTTTGTTTACAATTACATGACTGGTATTGGAGATCTGGTGAAACACATGTTGGGATTCTTGAATGACTTGAGGAAGAGTAGCACGAAGAGAGGTGGTAATCTACAATTGCTCACTAAGTTGAGCACAATATATGGCGGAAGGATTAGAGGAAGACTACTACATCTTGGTGACAATGTCTTGGAGTTGTGCATGCTTAGAAACTAGTTGTTGACATGCCGCTTCAACCATATTACAACATTTGGCAAGGGCATAGGAGAAACAATCTTTAGGTTTTTTAGTGGCATATGGTGTAAGAGTCAGCCATAGAGATTGCAATTTAGAATGAACTACACTAACCTAGGACTACAATCCCTCATTTTCAAAACATAACTATGTTTGCACTATTGAGGCGAAATTCAACTGGTGTTGTTGTGCTTCACATGTGTCTTGCAGATTAGTACAATTGGTCTCTATCTAAACCAAATTGTGCTCCAATTGAGAAACAAAGGCATGAATGAATTGAACGATCTGATGGGAGGACCAAGTACTAACAGTTTTGATTTCAACTATTTCAACCGATGGGAGTTTGGATTGCAGTGTTCAACCACTAGTAACCGACCTCTCATATTGGTGTTGCAGAGCAATTTCACTAAAAATCGGCCTTTTGATTATGTTTAATGTGATGAAAAATAACTGTTGGAATGAAAGTGGTGAGGTCATGTTGTTGGGATGTAAGAGAAATCACTTGACGACACTGTTCAAGATCCTTAATGAAGTTGGAAACTTGTTCTACTAAAATGGGTGGTGGAGTGGAGGATGATGGATGAGATAGAATATTCAATGGTGAGGAAGTAATAGTAGGAGGCATACGAGCAGAAACAGTAATGGCAGAGCCAATTTCTATCTCAGTAGGGTCATCAAGGGGGATAGGTGAGCCAAGGCAGTCAAATAAAGTAGTGTCAGATGAATGAGGCATCCCTTTAGAGGTTGTATGTGGGGATGGAGGTAATTCCTCTTGAACATGCACTACAGAATATGTGATTGTTGGTTCGACATCAAGGTCGATGAAGGTGGAGGTAGAGGGTGTGTTATGGATTTAATGAGGTGAAAAGGAAGTAAAAACTATAACAGGTGGAATGGTAGACGTAATAATAGGTGGTGTAGTGGACATAAGGGTAAGCTGATGTACCTAGAGAGTTTTATGCACATATGAAATAACCTCAGACCAAGTGGCATATAATGAGCTCACACACTCCTTAGCTTTATTCAAAAGGGGCTGGAGATCCTTAGGGACATCTGAAGAGTGCTTTCAAGAAGTTGAAGGGGCTTCTTCAATAAGCTTCATTGCATTGAGATTATAGAAAATTTTCGCATCATGCTTCCATTCAATAACCCTAGGCCAACTGCTAGCTTCAGTGTGGAAATCATTTTCACTGATGTAAAATGATAATGGGCACATATAAAAAGTATTTGAGGAAACATGCATCGGCCAAAGACAACAGGAACTGTGAGAGATACCAAACCAAATTAAAGGAAAATATTGGTCTAATAAAGGAAGCGACCCCTATGAAATAGTATTCATCACAACAACCATCTTATTGTAGTAGTCACTAGAAGCGAGGTCGTTAAATTCTTTGTTTACAGCGTCTTTGGTGCTTTGCCATGGTGCATACATATAATCATGGGGCTCTTATTCGGTAATTGTAGCAAGGTCATGGCCCTTTTGAGGACACTATTTGGACATGGAAACTAGAATAAGAAGGTATCCAAAAAAAAAAAAAGTATACCAAGCATAAATATCATTAGCATCCTCAAATATTTCCTGAAGAAGATAGTTGGACCAATTGAGTTGATCATCACAAACACAAGCTTCAGCAATAGAAATGGCATCCAGCATACATTCCCGTCTAGTGTAGTGGCACATGAATTTTTTGTCAATGATTGTAGAAGCAACGTGGACCGACATGTTGTTAATAATTTCTAGAACTACTCCTCAGCCTTTCGGGGTAGTACCATACTTCTTGTACATATTGTTCTCATCGGTTTTCTTCCAATGCTTAGAGATTTTCTGAATGTTCAACTTAACATTAACACCATAAGAAAATAATCCAGTGATATTGTGAATGTAAATTGCATGGATGGGATTTTCACGGTCCAACCAAAGAGAACCCCAATGAATTCGGCTGACCAAAAACTTTGTACAGGGCATGACCTCACCAGTGGTGCCAAATACAAGTAAGTACCACAAAAGGAGAAGGGTGGAATGCTTCAACTGAAGGAAATATTTCTAACTTTCATGGTGGAATCGGCATTGGGATAGGTATTGGGCTCCATGAGAATACCAGTTCAGAGTGCAGGGAACAGAGTGGAATAAGACAGGTCATTATCCACAAGATGAGCTTTATCGTATTTTCCCAACAAATTGTCTTGAGAGTGGATACGATAATCGATGTGATACAGACTGAGAGCAGGTTTGAATAAGTGAACCATATTCACAAGTTTACGGGTGTACACAAATCGAGCAAGAGGATAAGCAGATAGAGAAGGTTCAAGCGTGGGTGATAGCAGAGCCAAAGCAGAAACTAAGAATGCATGGTGGGAAAATATTAGGACAAAGACAAGAAGCGGGAACCTATAGGCCAATATACAAATACTTATTCCTTGGGCATGAAAATGTGACTTACCTTTTGAATTAATGACAAGTGATCCAGACACATACCAAGGGATGTGATGACATAACAAAAAATCTAACGACAGAATAAAATCTTATCGGGAATTGAAATATTGATTCGGTAACTAACTCTGGCATGATTGGAAACAATGACATACAAGACAATTAATAATCACTCTAATAAGACAAGATACGACAAGATATCCCTGACCACAGTTGGTTTGGTCGAGTCGCAACTTAAAAATAGAATACTTTTGCAGAAAATACAGAACCTATAAACTACTAGACAAGAAAAAGACTACAATTAACACAACTATCCTAAGTCATACCTACAAGTCACGTAAAGAGAGATCGATTTAATTGGAGGTTGAACCAAAAAAGTAGGGGTTTAGGTGAGCGCCATTCACTCATCCAGAAAATAGAGTACCATTGAGCTAAGCTTGTCAGACAACACCAAAATGTTTAATATCTACAACATAGAAAGGACCGAGTCAATGCATTTGGAGCTTACCAGGATGTTTGTAGTACTTTCTATCATAGAGTAAGACTTGGTTACCTACAAAGGACTTCTTCTTGATGTGATGATCATGCAAAATTTTTTGGCACTCCTTTTCAGCTACCTAATGAAAATATGCAAGGAATCAAGACTTTTCTAGTTAGAGCAACTCATTGACTCGATCAAGAAGATATTTATCCTACAACATTTGATTTGTGTAAGAAATGAAGAGATTCAGAAGAATAAACCCTACAGGAACAAAAACTTCCCTTCCATAAACTAGTTTGAACAGGGTATACCTATTCAGTTTCTTGACAATAGTTTTGTAGGCCCATAAGGTAGTAGGAACTCATTCGTCCTAATAATCTTGATTTGTGGAATAGAACTTAGTGAGTCCCTTCTGTAGAATTTTGTTAAATGCTTCAATAGTTCCATTGGCTTGTGGATGATACAAGGTTCTCTTATGATGATTGATCATGAAGTTCTACAACAAAGTTTGAATTGTTTCATTAATAAAGTGAGAATGTAGATCACTCGTCAAGCTGCGAGGGAAACCAAACCTGGTAACGATATTCTTAGAGATAAATCTAGCGGTTGTATCTATAGTACAACTTTAACTAGAGCAAGTTCTAGCCAATATGCGAGATAGTTTTTACCGTAATACTATATCGGGAATGGGAATGATGAGCAGGAGGATTGATAGGTCCAATAAAATTAACTACCCACTTTTTTAATGAAGTAAGTTCTTGTACCATATTCAGGGGAATTTCATCATGCCACAATGGCTGGCCAACCCATTAACAAACATCACAAGTTTCTGCATACTCCTTTGCATCCTTGAAAAGAATTGGCCACCAAAGACAAACTTGTAAGACCTTTTGAGAAGTATCCTTACCTCCAACATGTTCCCCAATAATCCAGCATGACATTACCACAATATTCCTTCCCATTCATGACCAAGGACACAGTAATGTAGAATCTAATCAAGCCCCATCTTATATAATTGTCCTACAATCAATTGATAGTTTGTTTCTTGAACAACTAAATGCTTCTTCTGAATTATAGTATAATCAGATGGGCACTGACATGTAGTAAGAAAGGTAGCAATCTCTTCTAAATAATCAAGTACAACTTCAATGCAGAATAAATGAGCATCTGGAAACTCATAATCAATCAACCCTCGTGACTTTCCTCACTCCAATCTGGATAGATGATCCAACCCCATATTTGACTTTCCTAGCTTGACAATGACTTCAAATGTAGATTCTTGAAACAACAACAACCACCAAAAAATTCTTCCTTCAAGCACAGGGTTATTAACTAAGTACTTTAATGTTGAGTGGTCTGTAAAAAACTTGAACGGGCCTCCTAACAAATAATGGTGGAACTTCTAGAGAGAGTATACCATTGCTAAGGCTTCTCTATTTGTAGTGGTATAATTATTCTCTGCATTAGAATGTTTTATGCTTACAAAATAAATAGGGTGGTCTAAGTTTCCTTCACCCAGTTACGTCAAAACATCAACATGGACATGGAACTACTTATTCTAGTCAGGAAGGACTAAAATTGGTGCACTCACAAACTTCTCTTTGAGTATATCAAATGTATCATACATTTTGCAAGCCAAACGAAATGCTCAGATTTCTTGAGGAGCTTCTCTAGCAAAGCCTTAATGGTAGCATAATTCCAAATGAATCTTCAATAGTAACCAGTGTGTCCCATAGAGGAATGCAACTGATGAACCAAAGTGGGTAGCGGCATATTCATTATCACCACAACTTTTGCAAGACCCAATCAAACTCCCTCCTTACAAACAATATGCCCCAATGAAGTTCCAAAAGGTACAACAAAGATGCATTTTCTTAGGTTTAAGGATATCTGAAGTTTCCAACACTTATCAAACATAACCCTGAACAAACTTGATTGATTCTTGAGAAATTTGTAATTATTCCAATCATCTATGTACACTTATGGGAACTTGTGTATATACTCACAGAAAGAAACAATGACAATGTGAGAGAAAATAGCTAGAGCATTCTTCACCCTGAAAGGCATAACATTATACACATACCACCCCCATTCAGTGGTGAATGTGGTCTTCTTATTGTCCTCTTAAACAATAAGGATTTGATGATAACCTAAGAATCCATTAGTAAAGGAATATGATTCATTTTCCCCCAAATTGTCCAAGACTTCATCGTTGAATGGGGTGGGAAATGGACCATGCACACATGCATTATTGAGACTATGATAATAAATACATACCCATATTTCATCTTATCCTTCTTATCCTGAATGAAAATGGGGCTTATCTATTCAACTTCATCCAGAAAGAATATGAGACTGACAGCTAACATCTTATCAATTTCCTTATTGACCTTTTCCTTTACTCATGGATTCAATCTGATTCTTAATAAGCTTCTCATCTAGCTTTAGTGAAATTTTCATTTCTCCCAGATTGCCTTTAATTCCCTTTAACTATGAAATAGAACAAGGGAAGAGATATTCATATTTTTAGAGTAGGTCAAAGATTTCTTGTGTGGTCTATTCATATCAATAGTCCCCAATAGAGGAAAGCTTCGATTTCTCTTTGGTCCCAATATTCATCTTCTTCAATTTAAGTGGTTGCAGGTGTGGGGCATCACCTACATGAACCTCCTTAATTTTTCGTTCCCCTTCAAACTCTTTGAAAGTTAGGTGCCTTAATTCCTCTAAATAATCATTTAGGTCTTTTTTAATTTTACCACAAACAACATATTCATGAAATCATGAATCATACTAGTGTGCAAAGTCTCCATATCTACTGCATTTTTCTAGCACATCCTCTCCCGAAAACAATACACCTCTAATAACTTTAAGAACTTGTATCATCTTCTCATTGATAGTAGGAAAAGAAAAAAAATATATGAAACTGAGCTGTCAACACATCTCAATCTATTGTCTAGCGTTTTAGACCCTTCTACGAATAATAGGCTTGTGGAATATTTCCCAAAGAATGAATAAATAGATGAGGCCACATCTCAACTACTAAACCGTTAGCCCTCAATTCAAAATAACAATAAGCAACATGGTCCTATGGTGAAGTATGAACATTATAGATAGGAATATTGCTCAAAATCTCACTTTGTGGAGAGAATCGATATAACAAAACAAATTTAATAGTTTTCTAGTCTTGCAGCTGACCCTGGTGTGCTTCCCACCACTTTGTTGGAGTAGCTTGCAAATAAACACTCATTACAGGGATATTTTGACATTCTTCTATAGAAGAATCAATGTCTTTAATAAAATTTACAACAAAATAAGTACCATTAAAATTAGGATACTTGCATACCTCAGTACCAATCCAGCAAATACATCAAACAATAGCACAATGTCGGGAGTGGAGTTCATTGGCACCCTTTTTCCAGTTTTCCATCACAGATTCAAATCCAACTTTAGTATTTTGGATACTTTTGTTGGAATAAGGGGGACTGACCCTGGTTTAGAGTTGTTCGTGCCAACCAACAAAACCCTAACTATTAGCCCTTTCAGTAACAACCTGCATAACGCAAGTTACAGTCTCACCCAAAGCAATATTTATGGATGTTAGAACTAAGTTTATGCATCCAGAGACCATGTGATAAGTGATATTAAGCCCTTCTAGCTCAAATTATCCTTCGTGCAGATCAATATCCTTCTATGGTCCACTACTGCAACTCTAAGTAAATGGCTCTTAGACCTTTACGACGGTCTACGATCAAATGTTATATACCTAAAAGAAGCAGATTGTCCACTTTCAAACACTAAATAGTAACCCTAGATCCGCCTTCACATAGATCTATCTGATTCAACACATAACAGATTTAACCTTTTATCTTCGCAAAAACAAATAATCACTTAGTTCATGCATAAATATTAAAGATTTAATAGGTTCGTGTACCAATTACACATTATTCCACAGAAAACATGTCATTGAATGATAAAACATAACATGAAAAAAGATAAGAATAAGATGCAGATTCAAGGTATTTGGTCCAAAATCAGTCTTTATTAAGTTCAACATTCAAAATATAGAAATTTCTAACCTGCGCACCCAGCTACAGGGACCCATGCACTCAGCTGTGGAATTTCCAAGGTCTCCACGCACTCAGCTACAAGAGCCTTCCCCTTTCGCTTAATTATAGGAAACTAAGCTTTCTTGCCTTAACACTTGCCCAAAAAAATCTTCTTTCTTGACTTCATTGATGCTTAGACTCATTATGACTCAACTATATATAACATTTACAATACAATACCATGGCCTACAGCCTATGGGAGAGTTTCAAAACCGACCTATTACTTACCCAAACAAGGGGCTAAAGCCCCTTTGACTTCTACTTAGCTACGGGATCCGCTTCCAAATTTCATGGAGATTTTACATTTTTTACAAAATATTTCTCAAAAATTGGTTAACTAACCCAAAATTGACCCTGGGGACCCTATCCTAATAGGCCCCCAACACAAATATGGTGACTCACCCTTGAGTCACTCGATTGATGCCTTGATATTGTTGTGGAGGACACCGACCTCGACCTGTAATGCTACTACATTAATATAACTCTATACCGCGGCCTATTGCACTTCCTCTACTAATTTCTCTGTCATCAGGACTTCTACTGCTAAGCGCATCATTCTTTGTGTTTGTTGCAGTGCCTTTAAATTTTCCTAAAGTGATAGAGTAAGCTGACATGCTTCCTATATCCATGGATGGACTCTGGCCTTGAGAAGGGCCTCTTTCCTCTATAGCCCTTCAATCTATGATTGCAATTATTTTTCTTCCTGCAATCACGCAAGGCATTCGACTGGCACCAAAGTGCGTACAGTCGCTCTAACTTCATCAAACTTGCGTTGTGTCTCCTAAATATTTGTGTTAATCTTTTGCATGTTTGGCTCTTCCTGTAGGTTTGTCCATAACTCCATGGCCTGATCAAATATCATCACAGAGTTTGTGATGGTTATATCCAATGTGCCCATGTTTTCCATGATAGCTGCTATGCATTTCTCCCAGAACTTTGGTGGAGTGGTTGGTTGTAAATTCAACTGAAGCTCTGATATCTTCATTTTAAAGTCAAACATGACTCTACCTATCTCATCCTTGAATGCACAGACCATAGCAGCCAATTTCCTGATTTTTGTTGTAGCTTTGGCATCCTCTAGAATGTTTGACTTTAGAAGTGAATGGCACACCTGTGTGATTGTTGTCTCCAGGCTTTGACTTTGTGCTTGTAGCTCTTGCTTCTCTTTTAGAGCTTGAGATTTCTCCACAAACATTTTCTCGTTGTTTACTTTGAATTCACTTATTACTGCAAGCGCGTGCTACTCTCTGATCTAAAGCTTGTGTGAAACCCCCTGATGCAACACATGGAGGGTCTGAAGTGACAGTGCGGCCAAGTTCACCCCAATTTCCTTGACTGTAATTAACACAACGCAGTCTTCCTATGATTCTACATGGACCAATCCTTCTGGTAATGGAATGACTCTATGGTCCAAAGACCATTCTAGCTCTATTACTTCATTGCTCCCTTGTGCCAAGTTCACCTAAACCCTACTCACTTGCCGAACGCTCGCTTGAATTCGACCTGTTTGGATATGCATCTCACATAGATCCTTCTAGACGCTCCCTAGTGTCTGCATGTATTGTTGTCAAATTGCTGCGACAACTCTATTGTGGTGTCTCCTACCTTGTCACCAATCTCATCCAGATCCCCTTCTGTGAGAATCCTCGGGTGAATGCGTGCATATTTATCTAATTTATGCTTCTTCGTCGGCCCAACAGTTGTCTCCTTACCATGCTTCCTCATTGTGAAGGGATTGCTCTTCTCCTCTCCACCATCTCCACCCTATTCTAAGAGTTCATACTCTTCGGTATGTTGGGAAGCTGATGCTTTGACTTCCTCTGTGCTAGTGCGCTTTGCCTCATCATACTATTTTGCAGCACACTATTTTTTTTGCATCTTCCTTAGCAACAACCTCTTTCTTTTTCTACTTACCCAATGCTCATGCTGCCTTCTGTGCTACTTCTTTACGCTTCTGCACAGCTGTGGTCTAAACCATTACCGGTACCTTCACCAACATCCATGGGTTCATGCAACTTTGGTGGCCAGCTACCCACAATCTCCTACACATCTATTTCTGAGACTAAGTATGGCATCTTGTGCCATATATGCTTAGGGCCCGTCCTCGACCTAATTGAGACATTGTGGAAATTGGCCTTGAACTCCACGAAGGCCCTCAATTGCTCAAACAAGGGTGGAGATAGCCTTAGTCACTAACTGATTACTGTCTGAAGATCCATTTCAATTAATATTCAGAAAATCTTTGATCCTTTGATCTGCTCCAGATCCTTTGTTGAGCACAGTGAAGCAAACTTTGTTACCTTTGGTAAATGTTCTACCTGCGGAGGAAACTAACTATCGTCCGAAAATCTCCATGCTACTAAGATAGTCGACAACAAGAGCCATACATAATGAAAGGGATTATTGTCCTCCTATGCTTTGCAACAGTTCACGAGGAACTCCTTACACAAATATTGTGCCCAGTTATATTGTAGTCCCTTCGCATTGGGCAACAAATGATACTACTGGCACTGGAACTTTGTCCGTGTGGCATTTCCTCATAATATTTCCTGCAAGAATTTGGGTGGTGAACTACACTGCCTATTCCTAAATGAAGCAAATAAAATATCCACGCAACTTCTTTGTTAAACCAACCTCAACGTTCATCTTATCTACCAACTCCTTTTCTCCACTTTTCCCTCCAAAATTGTTGGTAGGGTCCACCCCTTTATAGGGTAGCTTTGTAATATGATGGATGAGCATATCCATGATTGAGATGGGTTCACTGAGCCATAGGAACCCATCATGCACCAGAGCGAGCAGCTGGCACGCACACACAGTTTTTACGATTGATCGGTGAAAATGTGGTATGCAAAGCATGTCCAACAACCCAGCCCGCTTGACACTTCTAAACCATTTCATGGGTTCCAACCACGTAACCTTGGTTTCTTTGTAATAAATCTTCTGCATGTACTTATGGGTAGCCAAGTGAGGGAATATCTCATGGTCCACGAGATCCCAATCCTCCATCTTTAACATCGAAATGTGTGCTAAGACTGCACCTTCAAATTCAACCTATTATGGTAAGAGGGTTGTTGAAACCATAAAATTTCTGGAATCAAAGTCTTTCATTACTTTTGTATTTTTCTTCCACGATGGGATATACTCTAGGAGCCATGTGACAGGCTTGCCCTCCTTAGCATCCAATTCCTCTACTCCTTGGAATTCTTCTTCCTCCTGGTCCATAACTTTCTCTGGCTGCTTATCGTTCTTCTCCTTCTGTTGAACCTCTAGGTTCTTCCTTAGTGAATGTCTCACCGGCATAGGTTTCTTCTACTTTTATTTTGCAGCACATTGCTTCGGCCGAGGTGACCTCAATGCTATAGGAAGAGTGGGTGCAGCTTCCATAGATAAAACCTCAAGGGCCTTTGCCGGAGAAACAATGACTTCAAAATTGACTAGAGCATACATTTGTGTGAGAATAGTCCTCTGGTTAATTTCAAGCAGTGTTGCGAATGTCAGACTGGAAATTAAGTCCTCCCAAACACATTGTAGGCAGAGTGGGTGCAACTTCTATAGATAAAACCTCATGGGCCTCTGCCTGAGAAAAAATAGCTTCAAAATTGACTGGAGCATACATTTGCACGAGAATAGTCCTCTAGTTAATTTCAGGGAGCGTTGCAAATGGCATACCGGAAATTAAGTCCTCCCAAACCTTACGATTCATATAATGTCAACAAGAGGGATCATACATAGTTGTGAGAATGCAAAGTGTTCTTCGGCAAACTAATATGCCCAATTTTAGGAGGTTTTGAATTCAAATCTGAATGTTCCCTCCAATTTATGATCATAAATCCATCTTGGCAGAAAATCTCCATATATTTTCACCATAAATGGCACCTACCCACTCTTTTTAATGAATTTTTTTCCATCAAATCATGAATAGTGACTCCAATGGCTACTTTTGGACCCATTTGCGTAGTTATCTGAGCATATGCCTTGATAAATGTTCTATAATACCAAGCATGCCCCAATGTCACACGCAATTGTTTTACAGTTCTAGGAGCTTCTAGATTCACAATGATAGAAATATTCATGGGGTCCACCATCAATCCCTGCTTACATACAACAAGGCCAAGCAAAATTCAAAAGGGCACATAGAATATGCACTTCTTCAAATTTAGTGTGATATGATACCTTCGACATGTATCAAACATAAGGCGCAGACTCGCAACATGGAAGTTCACCAACCTAAACATAGTCCAATCATCAAAATACACCTCTAGAAATTTATGAATAAATTCCTTGAACATCGCGATTACTACTCGGGAGAAAATTTGAGACGCATTCTTCAATCCAAAGGGCATTATTGTATATTGAAAGCAACCCCACTCCATCGTGGAGGTTGTCTTGCTTCGATCTTCTAGCGCAATATTTATGTGATGGTATCCCAAAAAGGCATCAATAAATGAATAAGCCTGATGTTCGTCGACATTCTATAATACTTCATCAGTAAATGGTGTTGGAAATGGATCATGCATGCATGCATCATTCAACTTTCTAAGATCTACCCATATATGGATTTCACCTTTCCATTTATTTTATTATACCACCATTGGGCTTACCCAATTGGATTCCTCTACTGGTTCAATAATACTGGTAGCCAACACCTTATCGATCTATTGGTGCACCTTTTCTTTATACTTTGGATTTAGACGATAAGGTCTCTGCTTAACAGGCTTCGCATCCAGCTTCAACGTAATCTTCATAACATCTAAATCTCTAATGAATCCCTTCAAATATAAACATTTAATGGGGAATATATCCTTGTACTCATGGAGTAGTTCGACCACTTTATCAACTGTATCTTCATCCTAATAGTTCCTATCTTCACAAACTTAGGTTCTCCTTCGAATCCAATGTTTAGTTGTCTACTTTTCAAAGGTTTTAATATATCTAGGTTTGCATTTTTTGGCCATTTAACTTCACATTGTCATTCTATCTCTGTAATGTTAATATTCCTTGGGTATTTGTCTTCTTCTTTAGAAATCACATTGTAACACTCCAGCACATGGTGCAATTATGTACTCCGATCCAACTGAGCCCATTCTACCAGTTCCTTAGGTGTTCTAAACATAACTACTTTTATCTCTTGGAGCACTTCATCAATGCAATCAAACCCATCCTCAAAGCTAAAAGTTAATATAAAAATCTCCCTTAAGATGTCCCATTCAGCTGTCCCATGGCAAAGCTCTGTCTCCAAATACCAGTTCATTGGAATTGTATCTAAGGTATGAAAAAAAATGTGCACCCATTTTGGTTGTGGTTTTGTTCCCTAGGCCTTAGTCCATCATGCCAAATGATCACACAGATCTCCTTCCCACTGTATTTTTCTATCATCTGAGCAATAGCATATCCAAACCTTAATTTCATCATCCTTCTGTATTCCTTCCATCCAACAAATATCTCCTTCTGCATACCCCACCAATGGGTAGGCATAGCGCGCAAAGCCAATTCCAGTACCTGGAAGTGATGTTCTTCCAGTACTTCCATTTCAAATTCATATAGAAATAGCTCCACATCAATTAAAACATCATAATACAGAAGCTTTCTTACCTTAGTTGATACACACACAACAATTTGGTCGTCATATTGCAATAGAGCATAGATACTTCATGCAATTGATTATGCCAGTGTTTAATCTCTTCATCTAAATCTAAGGTGCAGGAGCTATCCCTGTCCCACTCAATTCATCCATCAGTCGTAGGATTGATCCAATCTTCATCTCGCACTATTATCTTGTATATCTAATCCATATCATCATCACTTTCCATGAAGTCGTGAACAAGTTCAGTATAACGCGCCCCTTCTACAGGATCTAGTGGCACTACAACCCTAAGCGATTTCCTTTCAAATGTCATCTTCCACTTCTTCAAGTTGATTACCGAATCCATATAAAAATCCCAGTCAATTCCTATTAGCATGGGGTATGGGTTACTGTTATCCACTATTTCAATGACCTTGAAGTTAGCCAGGGTGCTTGCACCCTCAATGTCCACCATTATACCATATATGCACCTCATCAAAATGATCTTCTATTGATTTTCCATGCATAGATGAATAGGAGACCACTGCAGCATAAGTCTCCCCATCCTTTCCCATGTCTTCTTAGGTAGGAAATTTTCATTAGACCCCAGATCCAAGATTACTTGGTCCATTTCATATTCTCCTATCTGCGCAATTAGCCTCCCCTCGTGCCCCATGCACTTCTTATGCTTACCAATTTTCCTCACAATGCCCTATTCAACAGGAGTCCTTTATTTATTTGTGCACTTGTCAATTAACTCTTCCACCCCTTCTATCTTTTTCTTATCACGTAGTATCTTCATACAAGTCTTTAGAAAAGTAGCTAGTACCGAAGGATCTACCTCTTGCATCGCACTAGTTTCTGGAATTTTCTCCAGGCTTCTTGAGGTGGAGGCCTCAGTGAAGCTCTCCTTTGCTTCCATGAAGGTTTCCTTAGAGCGATTAAGATCAAAGTATACTTCCTTCTCGGCAGCCTTGCACACCCATCCATCATCCTTAGGCTGCTTACCTTTATCTGCACTAGTCGCCATACAAATTCTTGTCACTATATTCATGCTATGATCTTCTTCCCAGGGCTCTGTCCTCATAATTTGAATGTTCTGCATAGGCTACTAGGGTTGCGCCTTATTTTCTTTCATTTCACCATAAGAACTAGACATTCCTCTATCACATGGTCAAACTTTAAAAAATACTGACACGATAGATACGTGGGGTTTGTACAATCTTGTGCGAAGTGCCCTACTTCACCATAGTTATAGCAGATTACCTGCCCATGCCGTCGAAGAGTTCTACCCCCTCTTCCTCAGCCTTGGAATCCTCTGCGTGCTGCTCCTATGCCCTGATCCTGAGGTCAATTATCTATTTTCATTTGGTGGGTATAGTTTATATCCATCATTAGCTCATAACTCCTACAATGGTGTTCATCACGTCCCACAGATTTATAGAAATTACAAAACAACTATTGAGGGGTCTGTACAAACGTTTGTAGTAAATGGTAGTTATCAATTGCGTGTTGTCTAGTGACTTGACAGATAGAATAGCCCCCACACATGTCCCAACATTATTCTTTGGCTTCAAGGGGAAAGGCCCTCCCCCAATAATATATTTCTTATAGATCGAGTAATGGTCATGTCCATGGCTCTTGCATTTCAAACAGTAGACTTCAGTGCATACCTCTGGCTGGGCTTCCTTTCCTTTCTTCAAACTCTACAACTCCAAATGAGGGATTTCTAGTGGTGAGTGAATCTATTTCACTCCTAGATTTGTATCCTATATGGGTGAAGCATCCAACCTCGTCACAATTTCTAAATCTTCTGCTTATGTTGCTATCTTTTGTTGTGACAAAGGCACTCTCAAGTGTGGCAAGTGTGATGCTGTATATCAGTTGTGATATTGGGAATCTGTAATTATCATATTGGCTTTCCTAATCAAGTATTTTAACCTCTGATTGAAATCCCAAGGCATCTCATCTACCTTCTATCGAATTTCCTTAAACTTAATTACCAATTGTGCCTCTGACTTAGGCTTGCTGAACTCCTTATTCAAGGCTTGTTGGGTGTCTACCAATGTTATGATGGGGTTACCAGTGCAATACTTGATGTACCATGATAATGCTCGATCCTGTAAGGCTCTAACTAGTTGTGCTTTCTTGATATTATCATCTATAATCTGTTGTGTCATCCATATAGCTCTTGTGACAAACCAAATTTGTTCGGGATCTTCGCTCCCTACACCTTTAAATATTGGCATCCTCATCGTGTTCGCCTTGTTGAATTGTGGAAGTGGAGGTGGAGGGGGTGAAGGTGTAGGTGTATGAGGTGGAGGTGGAGTGGATGGATGAGGTATCCTTGGGATACCCTGCATAATTAACTGAACTACACTTCATGGCATAGTTAGCACCATCCCTTCATCTTCACTTGAAGGAGGTTCAATGAGCGGACTATACTTTGAACTTGATCCTTTGTTTCTTCTAAAGAATATCCCACTTCACATAGCCCCAAACATTAAGGTAACTGCATAACCCTATTTTCACATAATATAATTTTAATCTAAGTCATTAATGATTTCAAATACTCACCTCGCAGTCCCTTAAAGAGACTTTGTTCCACTTTGCTATAGCTGACATTTTTGTCGATCGCAAGATAATTCACAAAACTTCCAAGTGTGTGATCGATCCAGTGACCCACAACCCACGCGATATTTCTTTTTGATGCCTCCAAATGTCAAACTAGCTCAGGAGTCCACACTATTAGACCATCAAGCCTCCATGTCCCTTGACTATCGGCCAATTTAGATAACCACTCATGTAGTTCATTAAGGAAGAAATAGAACAACACGTTAGTTTTGTCTCTGTACAAAAATCTCTGCAACCACTACTCCTTGGATAATTTAGGGCTACTGTTCTCTTGAGCTGTGAACGTGTGCACATTTCGGTCAATCTACTTGTCAATCTCTCTCTTTGTAGGAAACCATTTATCACACATCTCTTAGATAGATCCCAATCCTCACAACGGAACCGTTTTCTGGTTTAAGGGGCCCTAACCCAGGTTCAAAGTTGTTCACACCAACCAAAAAAACCCTAACTGCTGGCCCTTTCAGCAACAAGCTGCATAGAGCAGGTTGTAGTCTCACCTGAAGCAGTATTGGGGGATGCTAGAACCAGGTTTCTACATCTAGAGACCGTGTGATAAGTGATCTTAATCCCTTGTAGCTCAAATCTTCTTTCGCACAGATCGGTATCCTTTTATGGTCCGCTACTACAACACAAAGTAAACGTCTCTTAGACCTTCATGAAGGCTTGCGATCAAATGTTATATACCTAAAATAAGTAGACTGTCCACTTTCCCACACCAAATAGTAACCCTAGACCTGCCTTCGTGTAGATCTACCTGGTTCAATAGAAATCATAATAGATTTAACCTTTTACCTTTGCGAAAACAGATAATTACTTAGTTCATGCATAAATATTAAAGATTCAATAGGTTCGCGTAGCAATTACACATTATTCCACAGAAAAAATATCATTGAATGATAAAACATAACATGAACAAAGATAAGAATAAGACGCAAATTCAAGGTATTCGGTCCAAAATCAGCCTTTATTAGGTTCAACATTCAAAATACACACTTTTCCACCCTACACACCCAGCTGCAAGGAGCCGCTCACTCAGCTACGGACTTGCCAAGGTCTCCGCACACTCAGCTGGAGGAGCCTTCCCCTTTTGCCTAAGTACAGGAAAAAAGCTTTCCTACCTTAACACTTGCCCAAAAAAATCTTCTATCTTGACTTCATTGATGCTTAGACTTGCTATGACTCAACTATATATAGCTTTTACAATACAATACCATGGCCTGCGACCTATGTGTGAGTCTCAAAATGACCTATTACTTACCCAAACAAGGGGCTAAAGCCCTTTTGACTTCTACTTATTTGCATACTCCTCTTCCACATTTCGTAGAGACTTTACATTTTTTATAAAATATTTCTCAAAAATTGGCTAACTAACCCAAAATTGACCCTTGGGACCCTATCCCAACAACTCCTCCAACTAATAAAGCCAGCTGTTGTGGGGTTAATGTAATCTTCTCTCTTTCTAGTGGTCAATAATACAACTGGTCCACTAAACTAAAGGATTCAACATCACCAACAGGTTCAATAAACCTCATACCTTGATATGGATGAAGAGGTTGTATAACACACATAACATCCACTTCAAAATTCATAGTCTCCCACTTTAAATCAATTACTGCATAATTCTTGAAATCCCAATCAATTCCCAACAAATATGGATATGGGTCTTTGTCCCCAATAATATTGATAACCTTGAAATATGCATAAGTTTTAACATTAGCTATATCAGCCTCAACTTATTCCAGTCTACCAATAGAAAGAATGCAGTACTAATTTTCCATCCACAACTGAATAGGGGAATAAACCAACTTGGTCTTTCCAAGATCTTCCCGAGTCTTTCTTCGCAAAATATTAACATACGATCCCAAATCTCACATGGATTCATTGATTTGAAACCCTGCAACCTGAGCACCTACTAGAAACTCCCTTCTAGGCTTATTCTTATTCCTCCACACTTGTTTGGAGTGCCTATTAGGTAAATTTTCATAAATCGATTCCTCGGAGAACACATCATTTTTAACAATAGTCTTCAATCTTTTTCGCAACTGGCCAGTGAGTTACTCATCATTCATAGTATGTAAAAATAATTTAAAATAGTCCATTATAGGTTGGGAAGATTCTGCAAAATGTTTCTCTTGACGTCCCTTTACTTGCTCCTGCAACTCACTGCAGGGTCCTTGTGAGGACATTAATTGACGGAAAAGTTTTGTTATATCCCTATAATACTACTTTTGTTGATTTGGATCATATGATTTCTTTGGAGATGTAGGCTTTATAATAGTTGGTTGATTAGTGTTGGCTTATATGGGCCTGACCTAGGTTTGGAAGAATTAGTTTGCCAAATAAATCCCATAGCTACCGGCCCTTTCGGCAACAGTCCATAGAGTGCGGACTAAGGTCTCACCTGAGGTAGCAGGGGAAGGTGCTAGTACCAGGTTTCCACACCCTTGGGATGTCTGGATGTGGTCTGGAGGTATCGTGTGCCGCTCAGTAGCCTTGCGCTGCTCTATATTCGCGCAAATTCAGACCTAGAATGATTTTAACTTTCTATGATTGTGTTGTTGACAGATCTAATCTACTTGATGGAGTCTTGTAACTCAGATCTACTCAAAAGGGTCTTGAAGCAAGCATTTAATAGATTTAACTATTTCGCATACTCAGAATACACTTAGATTCACATATATCTATAACATTAGCATATGCGCATAGATTAAACAATTATATCAATCATTCATACAGTTAGATTCGTGATAACTCAGCTTGTAAAACAAAATTTACAGAAGAAACTTATATTTATTTCCACTTATCACCAATACATCTAGATCCACCCTACACATTCAACTGTAGGGGTCCACACACACAGCTGCAGACTCTTCTAGGCCTCTGTGCACACAGCTGTAGAGCCTCTATCCACTACCCAAATCCCCAACTTGGACTTATAGATGCTTTCAGAGTGCTTCCCTCCAAAAACCCATTATAACTCAGATCCAAAATCATACACAAAATGAGCCGCCTTTCCCTCATAGAGTTGAGCTCTATTTATACCTTCCTATGGTCCATGGACTGACTTACTTCCTATTATTTTATATTATTTCTTGGGCAGAAAAATCTTTGATTTGACCATTTACATTTCACGCTCCACATACTTCGGAGGTTTACAATATTTTTATCCTACTTTCTAGACTATCAGACCCAAAACTGTTACACAAGACCTCTGCTACCCAACAATTCCCCAACACAATCATTGTGACTCGTCCCAAGTCACTCGTTGGTGTGGCGAGATGCACTGTCGTGGCTTCGTGGTTCACCTGCCTCTGAGTGATGCTCGCCATCCTACTGCTTCTTCATTGTTTCCTACAATGCTTCATCTAGCTCCTGTTTCGTTGTTTCTACCCATCCTTGTGACCAATAATGCTCATTCTGCTCTACTCAGTTAACATAGAACACCTCTTTCTAAGATTTTATATCTAGCAGGGAAGCCGCATACAGGACCTTCTTGTACCACCGCAGTCATTTTTTGCCTTCGTATCTACTCTTCGCACTGTCTGTGGCAGCTTGTGTTGCAATTTCGCAAGACTTGTGCTACTGTCTGCAAGATCCCAATCCTCAAGGTCCATCAGAGATGACTTATTAACTTCATTTCTACACGTGGTCCCCATCTTTCCATCCATTCTCTGTATTTTTGTAGTTCTTCGACCTGCCCTCGGGTGGGCTGACGACATCCAGACCAATTCTGCTTTGTGTCTCCTCTTTTCCGGTACCTCCCCTACTGTTGCTGCTTCACCTGCGGGACGCCTGCAGCTGTTAACACCATGCTTCTTAGAGAGTCTTTCTACTTCAGTGGCCATAACAACACCCTCGGGCTTATTCCTTGTGCAGAGATAATGAAAAACTCCATATTGATACCTAGCATATGTTTTCCAGAAGTGTAGTTCACCCAGTGGATTCCCCTCGGTGATTTATAAGCGATTTGAATTTCAATTTCACTGATTCCCGCCTGTTCTAGTGTCCCCGTGTAAAATCTGTGGTAGCTCGTTCCATATCTAGCTCATACTCCTCTTAATTGCCCACCTCCCACTTCTTGTCGCCATAATGCAAACATCTTGTCATGAATAGTGACATGAATGGTCACCTTTGCTCGTAGCAATGCAACAACATATTTCGGACCATGCGACTGTGAACTTGGTGATGGGCCAGATCGACGCAATTCCTGGCACTCATGCCGATTCCCCCAGACTGCTTTACCATCCCGCACTCTCTTTCAACTGGCTGGAGTGGTGAGACTATCCTAGGAATAGTTAGTCAGGCTGCTGACCTGCCCGTATAGAGCGTTAGGCGATTGCCATTCACTCGGCCTAGGAAGGGGTCTCCATTGAGTTTGAAAAGCTAAACCATGCCCCCATCGGTAACTTCTTTGACGATATAAGCTCCTAACCAATGCATTTGGAGTTTTCCATGGAATTTCCTGAACTTAATGTCGTATAGCAATACTAGATCATTCTCCTTGAAGGTGCGCACTTTGATATGGTGATCATGCCATGCTTTCTCATGCTTTTTCTATACTTGCTAATAGAATTCAGCCAAAAACTGTTCCTCCTCCAGTTCCTCTAGTTGTGCGAGCCTTTCCTCCAAAGCCCCACGGTCTTCCATACCTGTGATTGCCGCGATCTGCAAACTAGGCACAATATACTCCATAGGCATAATGGCCTCCTTGCCATAGACTAACCAAAAAGGTTTCTGGCCCGTCAAATTCTTGCGCGTGGTTCGGTATACCCATAGCACAGCAGGGATGTGCAAGTCCCAATCATTTCATCGTGCATTACAGACCTTTCTCAACACTGTTTCCAAGATTTTGTTGAATGTCTCAATGGTCCCATTCACTTGCGAGTGGTATGGCATACTCTGCTGATGATATATTTGGAATTCCTTAGCGAGTGTGCTAATTTTTTCATTTAGGAAATGCATTCCTTGATCGCTCATGAGAATTTTGGGACAGCCAAACCTTGTTAGTACATTCTCAAACAAAAACTTCACAATTGTTACCTTGTTAGTACATTTTCAAACAAAAACTTCACAATTGTTGCTGTCGTGCAATCCTTAACCAGTTGTGCTTCTGCCCATTAGGTCAAATAATTTGTTGCAATGATGATATAGTGTGCACCTGTCTTCCCCCATGGCTCGATGGGTCCTACGAAGTCGATTGCCCACTTCTTGAATGGTTGTAGTGTCATCTGTAGTTGTAGTGGCATTTCATCTCTCCGCGATGGTTTCCCTGTCCATTGGCATACGTCACAGGCTCGACAGTATGCTTTTGAATCCTGATGCAAAGTGGGCCACCATAATCTTGTGCAAAGAATCTTCTGGGCTATACCGTGACTTGCATAATGTCTGCCAGCAATCCCCCCATGTGCTTTGTCCAGGATCAATCCTTGCTCAAACTCTGGGACATACCTATGCAATATTTCATCGTTGCTCATTTTGTAGAGGTGTCCTACAATCACGGCGATGTCTGCTACGTGTATCACCAATTCCTTCTTCTGATGAACAAAATATCCTTGTGGCATAGTTCCTGTAGTTAAGAAATGGATTATATCCTCAAAGTGACCATCTGCTACGTGCATCGGATATAACTGTGCATCCAGGAGTCCATCCTCTAGATTTGTGGGTTCTTCGCCGGTCTCAATTCAGGAGAGGTGATCAGGGCCTGTGTTTAAACGTTGTAGCTTTACAATGACCTCAAATTCATACTCCTATAATAACATTAACCATCTACAAATGTGCCCTCCCAACACAGGCTTGTTCACTAGGTATTTTAACATCGATTGATCGGTATACATCTTAAAGTGGCCTCCAAGTAGATAGTGACAGAATTTTTGAAGTGCATATACCATCGCTAACGCATCGTGCTTGGTAGTGAAGTAATTCTTCTCAGGTTTTGACAACTAGTGACTTGCGAATGCAATTGGGTGGTCAGTTCCCTCCGCTCCTAGTTGAGTAAGTACCACCCCCAGTGTAATACATGAGGTGTTGACATGCACATGAAACTCGACATCCCATTTCGGAAAGATCAATATAGGGGTTGATGCCATCTTTTCCTTGAGTGTCTCCAAACTTTTGTTGCATTACTCATTCTAGCAAGAAGTAGCATCCTTCTTCAGCAATTGTTCCATCGGAGCTGTGATCTGGGCGTAGCTTTTGATGAACTTCCGATAGTAGTCTGTGTGTCCTAGTGTGGCGCGTAGTTGTTTAACACTTCGTGATGCTTATAGATTGAGTATGACGATGATCTTTGCCGGATCCACCATTAGGCCTTGCTTATAGACCACATGGCCAGCAGGTTCGCGAATGGGACAAGGAAAGTACACTTCTTTAAGTTTAGCGCAATCTGGTGTCGGCGGCAAGTACCCACCATCAACCGTAAGCTCACTATTTGATTTTTAACCAGTCCAAACACGGTCCAATAATCAAGATAGACCTCTAAGAACTTGTGTATAAATTATTTGAATGCCACTACCACTATTCGTGAAAATATTGCCAGCGCATTCTTCATTCCAAAGGGCATCACCATGTACTGAAAGCAACCCCATTTAGTGGCGAATGTTGTTTTACTCTTGTCCTCTGGTGTGATCTTGATTTGGTGGTATCCTAAGAACCCATCCGTGAAGGAGTAGGCTTCCTGTCCCCCCACATTTTCCAGTACCTCATCTGTAAACGGAGTTGGAAATTGATCATTAACGTAGGCATCATTGAGCTTCCTGAGATCCACGTAGATACAAATCTCACCCTTTTGTTTCTTCTTCTGCACAACCATTGGACTTACCCAGTCGGACTCCTCGACTGGTTCAATGATCCCTATTGCCAACATCTTATCCATTTCTTCACAAACCTTTGCTTTATATTTTGGGTTCAATTGGTAGGGTCACTGCTTAACTAGTTTCGCATCTGACTTCAATGTTATCTTCATCATTCCCAGGTCTCCTAGGATCCCTTTTAGCTATGTGATTTTTGTTGGGAATAAATCTTGATATTCACGAAGCAATTCGACGACCTTCTCCACTATGGCGTTGTGCCAATAGTCCCCAAGCATTGCACACTTCAGCTCGTCTTCTGTTCTGATATTGACTTGTCTCGTTTTCAATGGTGCCGTGTTATCTGGATCTTTGATTTTGGGTCCGTGCACCTCATGGATCCCCTATGATTCTAGAATATTGATGTTTTGTAGATCGTCCTCCTCATCTTATACCTAGACATTATAGCATTTGACCGCCTAGCTTAACAGTCGCAACCAGTCAGGCTACGCAGTTTCTTTTGGTTCCAGTGGCGTCTTGAAAATGGAAGCCTTTACCAGTTGTAATGCGTCATCCATGGGATCCATCCATTGATCTTCAAAGAGGAATGTCAACAAAAACCCTTCGTGCAAGATATCCCACTTTCCTATGTCATGCCAGAGCTCTGCTTCAGTATACTAGTTTCTGGGAATGACATCCAGGGTGTGATAAAATACAATCACCCATTCTGGCTGAGGTTCTTCTCTGTAGGCTTTGATCCTCTGTTAAGGTGCATGTGTGGGTCATCACATCCATCGTATTTATCCATTAGGCATAATTCCAACTTCCCAAATATGATCTTCATCATACATCTGCAGGTGCACCAATCTTCGAAAGTCCCTTCATGTGTTCCCCACCATCGCGCTGGTGTCACGCGCAATGCCCACCTCATCGCATCAAATCGTTGGTGCTCTGGTATTGCGACTTCAAATTTTGGTCAAGAATTCATCTATTATTATCAACCCATCATACGTCAGCATTTTTCGATCCCGGGCCCTCACACAATACAAAGATTTAGTCACCATGTTGCAATGTAGCGTGGTCACTTCGTTCAACCTGTTGTGCCACCGCTCATCTTCCTCATCTGACTCGGAAGTGCAATATTCTCCATAGCTTCATGATATTCTTCTATCCTCCACTTTCTTGACCCATTCTCACCTTTGTGCAGACAATCGGTTGCTACAATCTACATCGTTGTCACTTTATTTATCGCATACAGGTTCAATGTATTTCGGTCCTTTAGCCGGATCTAGCGGAATTACTACACAGAGTGACTTTGTTTCAAATACCATTGTCCGCTTCTTTAAATTAATAACCCCATTCATGTTGGTGGAACAATCTATTCCTCACAATGCAAGATAGGGTGTACTTTCATCCATGAACTCAATAAATTCAAAGTCCGTATGAGTACTTCTGTCGTTAAGGTCTATCGTAACTCCTTGTAGCCTTCCCATGGGCAGCACCTTCTGCTGATTTGCCATCCGCAGTTGGATAGGGGACCATAGTAGCGTAGGCTTACCCATGCGCTCCCAAGTCTATTTAGGTAGTATGTTGGCATCTGAGCCTAGATCTAGAATGACCTGATCCATTTCATACTTGCCGATCTGCACTGTTAGTTACATTTCTCTCTGGGTCTACGATGCATGTCTTCCCAACTTCTGAACTACACAAGGTTCACTCCATCCTACACATCTATTTATCAGTTCTTATAAAATTTTAACTTCCCTGTTGTCACGAAGCAATGTTATACATGTCTCTAAAAAGGTAGTTATCACTGAGGGATCCTTGACCGGCTCAGGCTGATCCCTACTACCTAGGGTAGATAATTCCATGAAGCTCTCCTGAGCTTCTAGATATGTCTCCTTACCCATCCCTACATCTTCCTTAAGCTCCTTCTATCTGCTCCTGTGGCTGTGCCACTTCTTAGTACCATGTTGACTTTGGGATCTTCCTCATGGGGTTTGGACCTCATCATTTTCACGTTCTGGGTTATTGTTGGTGCGTTGCCCTTTTTTCACAGATCTGTGCTATCATCATAGAACAATCTATCAGCTCATGATCAAATTTCTCACAATAATAGCACAAAATTCTAGTGGGGTTGGTACAATCCCACGTGTAATGTCCTAGACCCCCACATTTGTAGCAGATTAGCTTCCTACAACCCCTGCTTGGCCCCATTCCTCCCTGTCCTCATCCAAGGCCACGGAACCCATCGCGCGTGATCTCCATGGCTAGATCCTATCCTCACACCTTAGTTTTCATTCTGTAAGCAGGTGAGTGGTCCATTAACAATTGGTAGCTACGACAGTCTCTTTCCTCATGGCCCACTGACCTACAAAAGTTGCAAAATAGTTGCTGGGTGTTCTGGTTGTATTTTGGTAATAGATGATAGTTATCATTATTGTTCTTTCCTCCCACCTAACAAATTATGCACCAAAGCAGAGCTGTGGTGCTTGGTCTTGTCTGTGCCTCTAGTTTCAATAGTGTTGGTCCCCCCATTGCCACAAAATTCATTGAGGTTGGGCAGTGATCTTTATTGTCTCCCTGGCTTCTACACTTTATACACCATACTTCCTCTCGGACTTCTAGTCATGGTACCTGTTCTTGTTTTAACTTCTTCATTTCCAAACACAAATTTTGGATATGCACTTGGATTTGCTGAACTCCCAACCCCGGGTCTTGTAATGGAGTTTCGTGTAACATCATCACTGTCTCTAGTGCTTGAACCTAGGTTTAGATCTTCTGTTGTGATAAAGTAGTCCTCAGATGTGGTGTTAAGGATGCCATAAATGAAGCGCAGTGTTTCACATCCGTCAATGTCATGTTAGCCTTGCGAATAGTACTTTTCAATCTTTGGTCCAAATCCCATGGGGTTTCACCAGGCATCATCGCGATCTCTTTGAACCCTATAATCAACTACATTTCTGACTTCGGTCGGCTAAACTCCTTCTTCAATTTGGTTTGGATTTCTGTAATCCCCACCTTTGGGTGATCGCTTGAGTACTTTATGTACCATGTCAGTGTTGGGTCCTACAACATGCTGACTAAGGTAGCCTTTCTAATATTGTCATCTGCAATTCGTTGTGCATTCCATACTGATGTTAACACGAACCAGAATTGTTCTGGGTCTTTGCTCCTACTCCTTTGAATACAAGTAACTGGATCGCGCTCATCATTGTTACCCTTGAACTACTACTATTCCTGGTCCCTTCAATCCTTCAATTTTATTCTCTCCAGAGTCCCCGCATTTCACACCAAACACCCCCTAGGTAGATCTCGGTCCTAGCAACAGAACATTTGTTGGCTTATATGGGCCTAACCCAGGTTCGGAAGAATTAGTTATCCAAACAAATCCTATAGCTACCAGCCCTTTCGGTAATAGTTCGCAGAGCACGGACTGAGGTCTCACCCGAGGTAGCAGGGGAGGGTGCTGGAACTAGGTTTCCACACCCTTGGGATGTCTGGATGTGATCTAGAGGTATCGTGCACCACTCGGTAGCCTTGCGCTGCTCTATATTCACACAGATTTAGACCTAGAATGATTTTAACTTTCTATGATCGCATTGTTGACAGATCTAATCTACTTGATGGAGTATTGTAACTCAGATCTACTCAAAAGGGTCTTTAAGAAAGCATTTAATAGATTTAACCAGTTTGTGTACTTAGAATACACTTAGATTCACACATATATATATCTATATTTATTTATATATAATTAACATATCTGCATAGATTGAACAATTATATCAATCATTCATATATTCAAATTCGTGATAATTCATCTTGTGACACAGAATTTGCAGAAGAAACTTATCTTTATTTCCACTTATCACCAATATATCTAGATCCGCCTTGCGCACTCAACTGCAAGGGTGCGTGCACATAGCTGTAGACTCTTCCAGACCTCTACACACAGAGCTATAGAGCCTCTATCCACTATCCAAATCCTCGACTCGGAATTACAAACGCTTTCAAAGTGCTTCCCTCCAAAAACCCATTACAATTCAGATCCAAAATCATACCCAAAACTAATTGCCTTTCCCTCATAGAGTCATACTCTATTTATACCTTCCCACGGTCTACGGACCTACTTCCTATTATTTTATATTATTTCTTGGGCAGACAACCCTTTTACTCGATCGTTTACATTTCTCACTCCGCATACTTTGGAGGTTTACAATATTTTTATCCTATTTTCTAGGCTATCAAACCCAAAATTGTTACGCGGGACCTCGACTACCTAACAATTAAATATCAATTCCCATCCTCTTTCCTCTTCTCATAACAACATTGATATTAGGTTGCTTTCAAGGACTAGGATCCCAGAGTTCTACACAAACTAAATTAGCTCCCTTTGCCTGATTTCTCTCTTCCCATAGAGTAATAAGTTCAAGAAAAATTATGTTGCATGTGTGTTTACTCGCCAATATGAACACCATGTTATTCATGACAAAGGACATTCCCTTGCCACATGGCCTTCTTGTTCAAAATTATAACATCTAATCAGGCCTCTTCCACCTGTCCTTCTCCCCTTCAAAGCTCCTCCTCCTCACCGGGGAGGAGTCTCATTAACATGAAAAGAAGAATGGTCAAGATGGTCCTCTAAGGAATCCAAGGACCAACATTGATCGACATGATGATTAGGGGATCCACATAATTCATAAAATAGGTTATTCGGAACATTTGAATACTTCTGTAAAATAGGTAAAAGATGAGGGTGATGCCCAAATCTTTGACATATTTCACAGTAATCATTTGCAGACATACCTAGTGGACTAGGAAACAACTAGAACTGAGCATGGCCTTGATAGGGAAGTGTGTATAAGAATTGTGCAACTCCTAGAGTCTAAGGCGTTTTAGGTCCCATGGGCACACTACATTGTCTTGGACCTCTGAGTCACGAGAATTATGTAGCATGGTTCCCTTTGAACTGATAGTGGGTACACCAAACATGAGGTCTCACTAGACATGTAGGTGCTATATCTTTTATCCTTTCTATCAAAGTATCAATTTTGTTTTGGAGGCCCATAATAGTAGGATCTATCGAAGGCACCCCAACTTTGTGTTCTTGAGGATAACCCGCCATAGCCTCTATTTGCATTGCTTGCTCTAGGGAATCTTGTAGTGTGCTAACCTTCTGCTGAGATCAAGGAATATGGGTCATTGGTAATAGAGCCTTGATAAAACAGTGTCTCTGGTGATGGGGCTCAATAGGATAACATAATTTACTAATAATGTCCTTAAAACACTACATGCATTTCCAAGTTGATTTTGCTTCCCTTTGTTCCAATAGCTCTACAAATCCTTTGTTGATTTGATTACGGTAACTTAAACTCTTGAATAAATTCCTTCTTAACCTGGTCAATACCAGCACTGGGGTTAGTGTCAATACACTTTATGAACCGCCTTAAATCCCTATCACCTAATGTGGTCTGAAACTCAATGAGCTTGGTAATTAGGGGTTTGACAAGCTCTCTAAATAGCTTCACACAAATACCAATGTTGCTCAACATCTTCTCCCCCATTTCTTGCAAACTCGGGGTACCTTTTAAGTGATCCAACTATGACTCCAACCATGGTTGGTTTCGTTGTAGAAACAAGTATGAACACTTGTGAACCTGGTTGAGAATAACTAACTGAACTTGATTTACTAAAAACACTAATACTACTTTTACTTTGAAGCGATGACTAAAATTTAATAAACTTGCATACCTTTGAAATAGAAAATTTGGACTTTGATATAGCACAAGGGGAATGTGAGGAGGAGGAGGAATAGTCTACTGCTATGCTATGGGGTTTTGTGTTCTAGTGTTGAATCATCTTCAAAGAAAAGCTTCCTCATTACAAATGTAAATCATCATCTACTAGTGTATCATCTTCTAGTGTCCTGGTCAATTAGGCATCTGGCTCAGTGGTCTAAAATCCTTCTACATCCTCATGCATCAGAGTAACCACTCCTAATGCCTTTGCTCCACTTCTACTTCTACTCCCAATAGGTTCTCTCATCATGCCGGAAAAAGAACTCTCTCCCTCACTCCCTTTCCTTAGCTCTAGAGTCTCCATTTCCTTCTTACGCTCTGTCGAACTCCTCACATTGTTTCCTATGTGTTGTAGTTCGCTTCATCTAGCTTAAGTTCCCACAAATTATTCTCCCACCACTCTTAATTGATTCTCACCCTCTGTAATGCCCTAAAGTCCATTTTCTTTCACAACTCTTCTTGATTCATTATAAGAATTCCTTCATCCTCCCGCAACGACACGACCTTCCTTTTCCCTAATCCATCCCCCCAGTACAAGTGACTTAAGCTACCATTTTATTTGGTTGAAACTCCAACAGGTTTTCTTCAACTAAACATATCTTAATCCAAAGTGGGATTTCCTTCAGCAACCACCCTTGTATTCCAAATTTGAATATAGCAACTATGCGGGAAAACAACTGATGATTTTTAGCTACAAACTCAATAATATATCCTTCAAGCATTGTGTTAACCCTTAAATCAATGGCTCTTGTCAGTTTTTTATATAGCCGATGAATGTAGGTTTTAACCTCTTACAAAAATTACCTGCATACGAATTCTAAATCACAGGAAAAATAAAAATGCGAGAGCATAACATATAAGAACACATATACACAGAGATTTCCAACTAGATCCCAAAACCGGGACTACCAGCTTGATTTTTCATTATGTTCCTTTCAATGTTACAATACATATTTATACATGCCAAAGCATCAAATACCATGGACCAAAAACCATTACGTCCAATACCATGGACCAAAAAACGATCGCGTCCAAAAAACATGTGCGAAAATCATGCATAAAACCATAGGTGGGTCTGCCCAACCTAACATAGGGTCCAAAACCAAAATTTTCTTGGGCGCTGCCTTGGACCCCATAAAGTGGGGTTACGAGTACCCCTCAAACCCCTTGTTAACTATGTGGAAAGAATATAACACAACCCAACAATCTCCCACTTGTTGTTTTCTTTCCACAGGGGGCCACAGGAGAGCTTAGTCATTTTTCCAGCCTTGAAACACCCATTGTTTCTCCACACCAAGAGAACTTCTCAGAGCTAACAGATTTTGTCAATGCATCTGCAGTATTCTTCAAAGTGTCAACCTTTACAAGCAACACCTTTTTGTCTTCTATCATATCCCTCACAAAGTGATACTAAACATCAATGTGCTTTGTCTTTGAATGATAAGCAGGGTTCTTTGCGAAGAAAATTGCACTTTGGTTGTCACAGTCTATCCTTATAGCTCCCTGTACTAACCCCATACTTGAACACAATCTCTGCAACCAAACTTCTTCCTTGCTTGCCTGAGTGGCTGCAATGTATTCTGCTTCTGTAGTTGATAGTGCCACTACAGATTGTTTCTTACTCATCCAACTGACTGCACCTCCGAATAGGTTAAACACATACCCACTTGTAGATCTTCTCTGATCCAGATCTCCAGCCCAGTCTGCATCACAAAGCCACGGATATCCAACACTCTGTCCAGTCCTGGTCTTCCTTGGTAGCACAAACCATAATCACTAGTGCCACGCAAATACCTGAAAACCCGCTTCACTGCTGTCCAGTGCTCATTCCCTGGTTTTGACATAAACCTGCTCAATACTCCCACTGCATGTGCAATGTCTGGTCTAGTACAGACCATTGCATACATCAAGCTACCGACTGCACTTGCATATGGAACATGGGACATGTACTCTTCCTCTTCTTATGTCTTGGGAGACTGTTCAGCAGATAACCTCACACCTACAGGTATAGGAACCTTCATCGGTTTACTATCCTAAATATTAAACCTTTGCAGTATTGTCTTGACATACTTCCTCTGGTTTAACCAGAGCTTCCTCTTTGCCCGATCTCTTTTAATTTCTGTGTCCCAAAATATAGTTTGCAGCATCGAGATCTTTCATGTCGAATTTGGAGGACAATTGGGTCTTCAAATCCTGGATAATTTCTTTGTCATTTCCAACCAACAACATATCATCAACATACAAGACCAGATAATAACACGGTCACCAATTAATTTAAAATACACACAATGATCTGCTTTGCTTCTGGTGAAGCCAAGTCCCCGTATAAATGTATCAAATTTCTGATACCACATCCTTGGTGACTGTTTTAACCCATACAGAGACTTCTTTAACTTGCATACTAGTTCTTTCTTACCCTTCACCGCAAATCTTTCAGGTTGCTTCATGTAGATTTCCTCTTCCAAATCCCCGTGAAGAAATGTTGTCTTCACATCCATCTGTTCTACCTCAAAATCAAAAGCAGCAGCAACAGTAAAAGTAATCTAATAGAAGTTACCTTGGCAACAGGAGAAAAAATATCACCAAAATCAATTCCCGGCACCTGGGAATAACCTTTTGCTACCAACCGAGCTTTGTATTTCTCCACCTTCCCTTCTGCATTTGTCTCTTCTTGAACACCCATTTGCTGCCAATGGGTTTTCTTCCAGCCGGCAACTCCACCAGATCCCAAGCCTCATTTTTGTGCAAAGATGCCATTTCATCAACCATGGCCTCTTTCCAGAGTTT
>APFE031690459.1:207458-219829 GCA_000404065.3 Pinus taeda
AATGTTACAATACATATTTATACATGCTGAAGAATCCAATACCATGGACCGAAAAACCATCGCGTCCAAAACCATGGATCGAAAACCATAGGTAGGTTCGCCCAACCTAATATAGGGTCCAAAAAAATTTTCCTGGGGCGCTGGCTCGGACCCCGTCGAGGGGGGCTGCCTGCCCCCCTCAAACCCCCCGGGACAAGGGGGGTTGCCGCCCTCCCTATGACCCCCTCGCTACGAAATCGGCGCAACGAAGGGGGGCTCCGCCCCCCCTCTAACGCCCTGGTTCACTACGTAGGTTAGTCGTGGAAATAATATAACACAACCCAATAGGATCAAGGTATACAACTAAATTTATTTGCAGGGAACAGGTTGGATGAATTATTTCCTTGCTGATTTATGGGTGCTTGGTATATGCATGTGAGTTTCCAGTTATGTGTTGTCGTTGACATGGATGATTTCCTGGATTGATAATGGTTTTAACATATTCTTTCCATTTCCTATATAGCCATGGTGTTGTGGGTTTTTCCATTTGATTGTTTTATGATTGGTGCTCATAATGCCTTATGGATGTGGTTTGGAACAAATGATCTAGAATCCTTCGAACAACTTGGGTTCAGTTACTAGTCTTGGACCCTAGGTTGGGATACACACTCTGAAGCCCTTGGTGGGCTGAGTTACTATTCACTAGAGCCAGGTTGGACGAACATTCTGGAGCCCTAAAAGGCTGTGGGTTGATTTACTAGTTCCTAGAGCATTGGACAACTTGGGTACATACCAATTTGGTTGGTGTTAGTGATGTCTGAATGTGAGGTGGAATCATTGGTTGAAGGTTGAGGTAGTTTGGCCTCTGGAAGGCATGGCTTGGTTTTGTTTTGGCTTATTCCATAAGATACCACATTCATGATTGGAATATGGTTATGGGGAGATTGATTGAAATAAAGATCAGGTTCAGCCCAATCTATGGTCGGGTGGTATGTGATATTCCCTGACTTGGTTTGAATTTTCATATGTTAATATGAGGTATTTTCAACTATGATCTATGAGCATATGTACTAATTATGATAGTGATACTACGGCTGAGTTTCCATGGTTTATATTTTGGTAATTTTCTATTTATATGATGAATATTGCCTATGGCTCTTGACATGTTTGATGAATATGTGAATGATTAATGAATGCATGGACTAACAAGTGTTGTTGCAATTATGTGGAGAGGGAATAGAGCCTCATTGGGCATTCTTGGACCAATATCAGACTATTATGATCATATATGCATTCATGTCCTATATCTTACATGTTTTCCATATGTTTGACAAAATTACTAGTGTGCTCAAGGTAGTCTAGGTCAACTTTCCTACTTGAGTTTGAATGTTTGGCATTGTCTTCATGTATCTTATGATTTTGGAAAGTTTCAAGATGTTTTGGCTAGTGGTATAGGGGCTGACCTGAAAATGCTACATTGATCCTAGGATTGCATGCTATGAACTGAAGATTTTAGTTCACAACCACTGGCATCTAGACTTGTGAGTGCAGTTGGAGGCTCACAATTGCATGCATGCCTTGTTGTGGGTGCAGTTGGGGGTTAGGTTAGTGAAAAATCAGTTCCAACTCGGGATTTTGTCATCAAAGGTTGTAGACCAACTCCTAGGTGACCTAGAGTCTTGAGGGATGTTTGTGAGTTGTCAATGTGCTGGTTTTGTGGTCCCACTTCCATAATTGGAGCTCGGAGTTAAGGTGATGTCATAGTAACTCTTCATCTCATGTTTACCTCGACAAGATGATGAAATTGGATAGATGTGGGAGGATTTATTATAGGGTGGTATCAGAGCTTCAAGTTTCATGTTAGTGCTCCAAAAATTTTCCAGGCTGAGGAGAGAAATCCTAGAGGCAACCACAAACTACTTTTAGGCTAAGGTTCAGGCCCCTAGCCTTGGAGAGGGCTCTCTTGCTATTTTATTCTACTAATAAATTGAATGACTGAAGGGATTTTGGTTTTAGGTTGGTTATGATAATCAGAGTGATTTTTTTTAATTATGGCTATAAGGTCAAGGAGATATTCCATTGGCAATGGAGCCAAAATACTATTTCAGTAACCAATTAGAATCAATAGAGCAGTTTGAATTGGGTCGAGGTAGGTAGACTTTTTGATCTAAAAAATTTGTTGTAGTATGGCCTAGATGAAATGAGAATGAGGATCCATTAAATATAAATCATGTATAATGAATATTATATCTTACATCAGAAGGAAACACTGAAATTGTTTGACAAGCATGAGCATGTTACCAATATAAAATGTGTAGCATAATTTTCTTTCAAACAATTAAGAAGCAAATTCACATATGAAAACTGGACGAGAAGACACATCACAAAGAGAGGCACATCACCATTATGTCTGACACAAGAATCCTGGAATAAAATAGTCATTGTGTTGATGTATTGAACTGAAGATTTTAGGTCACAACCACTGGCATCTAGTCTTGTGAGTGCAGTTGGAGGCTCACAACTGCATGCATGCCTTGTTGTGGGTGCGGTTTGGGGTTAGGTTAGTGAAAAGTCAGTTCCAACTCCAGATTTTATCATCAAAGGTTGTGGACTAACTCCTAGGTGACCTAGTTTCTTGAGTGATGTTTGTGAGTTGTCAGTGTGTGCGTTTTGTGGCCCCACTTCCGTCATTGGATCTTGGAGGTAAGGTGATGTCATAGTAATTGATCATCTCATGTTTACCTTGACAAGATGATGAAATTGGATAGATGTGTGAGGTGGTGTTACGGGGTGGTATCAGAGCTTCAAGGTTCATGTTAGCACTCCGTAAATTTTTCCAGACCGAGGAGAGAAATCCCAGAGGAAACCAAAAACCACTTTTAGGCTAAGGTTCAGCCCCCTAGCCTTGGAGAGGACTCTCTTCCTATTTTATTCTACCAAGAAATTGTATGACTAAAGGGATTTGGGTTTTAGGTTGGTTATGATAATCAGAGTTATTTCTTTTTAAATTATGGCTATAAGGTGAATGAGAGATTCCATTGGGCATGGAGTCAAAATAATATTTTCGTAATTAGTCACAATCAAGAGAGTGGTTTGAATTGGGCTGAGGTAGGCATAATTTTCGATATACAAAATTTGTTGTAATATGGCTGAGATGAAATGAGAATGAGGATCCATTAAATATAAATCATGTATAATGAATATTATATCTTACTTCAGAAGAAAACACTGAAATCATTTGACAAGAATGAGCATGTTACCAATTAAAATCTACGACATAATTTTATTTCTAACAATTAAGAAGAAAAGTCACTTATGAAAACTAGAAAGGAAGACACATCACAAAGCAAGGAACATCACCATTATGTATGACAAAAGTATCCTGGAACAAAATAGTCATTGTGTTGATGTATTGAACTAAATATTTTAGGTCACAATCGTTGGCATCTAGTCTTGTGAGTGCGGTTGGAGGCTCACAACTGCATGCATGCCTTGTTGTGGGTGAAATTGGGGGTTAGGTTAGTGAAAAATCTGTTCCAAATCTGGATTTTGTCATCAAAGGTTGTGGACTGACTCCTAGGTGACCTAGTGTCTTGAGGGATGCTTGTGAGTTGTCAATGTGCCGATTGTGTGGCCTCACTTCCATAATTGGAGCTTGGAGGTAAGGTGATGTCATAGTAACTCTTCATCTCATGTTTACCTTGACAAGATGATGAAATTGGATAGATGTGGGAGGAGGTGTTACAAGGTCATACCAAAGCTTCAAGGTTCATGTTAGCACTCTATAAATTTTTCTAGGCTGAGGAGAGAAATCCCATAGGCAACCACAAACCACTTTTAGGATAAGGGTCAACCCCTTAGACTTGGAGAGGGATCTCTTCCTATTTTATTCTACCAAGAAATTGAATGACTCAAGAGATTTGGGTTTTAGGTTGGTTATGATAACCAGAGTGCTTTTTTTTTAAATTATGGCTACAAGGTGAAGGAGAGATTCCATTGGGCATGGAGTCAAAATAACATTTCAGTAACCAATCACAATCAACAGAGTAGTTTGGACTGGGCTGAGGTAGGCAAACTTTTCAATCTACAAATTTGTTGTAGTATGGCTAAGATGAAATGATAATGAGGATCCATTAAATATAAATGATTTATACTGAATATTATATATTACCTCAAAAGGAAAAACTGAAATTGTTTGACAAGCATGAGCATGTTACCAATGTAAAATCTGCAGCAAAATTTTCTTTCAAACAATTAAGAAGCAAAGTCACATATGAAAACTAGAAGGGAAGATACATCACAAAGAGAGGCACATCACCATTATGTTTGACACAAGAATCCTGGAACACAATAGTCATTGTGTTGATGTATTGAACTGAAGATTTTAGGTCACAACCGCTAGCATCTAGTCTTGTGAGTACAGTTGGAGGCTCACAACTACATGCGTGCTTTGTTGTGGTGCCGTTGGGGGTTAGGTTGGTGAAAAATCAGTTCCAACTTATGATTTTGTCATCAAAGGTTGTGGACTAACTCCTAGGTGACCAAGTGCCTTGAGGAATGTTTGTGAGTTGTAAGTGTGCTAGTTTTGTGGCCTCACTTCCATAATTGGAGCTTGAAGGTATGGTGATGTCATAGTAACTCTTCATCTCATGTTTACCTTGACAAGATGATAAAATTAGATAGATGTGGGAGGAAGTGTTACAGGGTGGTATCAAAGCTTCAAGGTTCATTAAATATAATAAGGAATTCAAAAGTACCACTCTATGTGGTTGAATTCACTTCACAAAATTAGAGTATTCTAGATGCAATGCATATGCATAAAAGCAAGAACTACCATATCGAAGTTATCATGATTTAAAAACATCACGGATTTAAAACTTAAAATAGTTTAGAAACATCATATTTGGAAACTAAACTAAACTAACGTATCCACAATTATCCAAGTAGAAAAATCACTTCTAGAAGGTCTCAAAATAAAAAATTATGAAAATAACCATCATTGATAAACTTGCGCATCAGATGGGATTGATATGTTTGCGCAAGAATTTCACAACAGAGGGGACCGAATTTATGGAAAAATGGGGTTCAAAATGGAGTTCATATATCCAGAATCATGATATATGCGACAAAACCAAGGGAGGTTTTGGTTTTTGGGCCCGTTTTTGGAAAAAAACTCTTTAATTTTTCCGAAATTGAGTTCCATTTCGTCGGAAAAAACTTTTGAAAATGATGACAAAAACAATCAGTTTCGCAGCAAATTCGCAACGATTCTTTGAACTGAACCTCGAACCTCTCCTTTGTATTTCTCAATGATGTCTTTCACTTTCAACATGCACGAGAGCTCAAACCAAACTTTGGATAAGATAAAATGATATAACTTTCAAACAATTTTGATTTTTTAAGCCGCCCAAAGCCCTCTCATGTCATGACAATGAAATTTGAAATCATGGAGGTGTGAGAAATATAAACCACTAGTAGACCCATGACATGACCCCTTCCACTCTAATATGACCCCTCATGGACTGTTAAACGTTTACAAATATGACCATTACAAATATTTTGACCTTTTTACACAAGGGACTCTTCAAACTATGACACATATTGACTCATAGGCTACAATTGACAAATAGACCTCCAAAATGAAATAGTAAGATAAGAAAACACTTTGACTCCTAGACTATAGGACCCATACAATTCAATCACTTGGAATGGATATGGTTATGGTTATTCCATTCATCCCATTTAGCTAAATGCATATTGTTATGCATGCATAGTAGGTCAGACATGCATCATGGTGGTCATTATGTAGTTGCATTATCACAATGTTGCTGGTATGTAATGACATTGATATGTTGGCTGAGATGGAGTAGGAGATGTAGATCATCAAAGTGATGTTGTAGCACTGGACCTCGGAGTAAGAGTAGATCATCATACAGGTTTGTATGTTGGGCATGTAGGTATGATGGTTAATGGTTTTTATGTGCATTATGGTTATATACATGCTTGGAATTCTATTGTTGTTATAGTTACATGCATGATAGATGCAATTTTATCAGTGTGGTCATATGCACATGTGTTGGATATTCATGCATGGTAGTTAGCTTGTTGTTATATGAATTGAGGTCATACACATGATGATTATGATCATTGTAGCTAAAATATTGATGTTATTACGAATCATGCTACATTGGATTTTCCTATGCAGATGGTTATGGTTATGGTATTCAAGTATGAGTTGATATACTTGTGATATTGTATTGTACTTACCTAAACTGACTTGTGAAGATGTGATAGCCTTCCATGAGATATATTGAGGTATGAGTTTGATTATGTCATATATTTGATTTATCTAACATGATGTTTTTATAGGTTTTCAGAATGTTTTATTAATTTCATGATATGAGTAGGTTTATATAAGATTGCATGAAGAAATGATATTATTTTAACATGGTTGTACTAATACAATATGTGATGAGATAGCTAATATGCCCTTAAGTGCAAGTGGGTGCTAGTTGTAGTTTTATGGTTAATTATTGTGAGTTGATTATTTATTTATGCACTCAAAATTATGTGTTTATGGTAGTTTTATGTAGGGGATGGCATGGCCAAAGAGACTTCCATGAGATCTTGAAGAAGGCTCGAGTTGAGATTTCCCTTGGAAGAAATAGGAACCATGGGGTTGAGTTTTGATGTTTGTTGCTAGTTTTATGCTTTTAGTGTTTTGTGATTTTTTTATGCTTGATTTTTAGTTTTGATTGTGTCTAGGGCATGGACATGCCACTCTGTTTGTGGCAATATATTTCTATTGGTTTTCATGGTTTTCTTCTTGTTTTCTCTTGTTATTTCCTTTTATGTTTTAGGGGTCTTGGGGATTGGTTGAGGAAAGAGGAAGTTAATGGAGATTAGGGAGAGTTGAATGAAACCTAATAGGTAATGTAAGACTCAGAGGAAGTTGGTGGATGTATATGGGAAACTAAAGGAAAGAATATCACAACCAGCTAGATTAGTTTGGTCAATTGGTGTAAATGGATGGTGGCATGAAAACCATGAGAAAGGTAAATATGAAGGGTAATGTTAGTGGATTTGAGGTGTCAAATGCCTTGTCTATGTTGGGAACTATTGTTCTCAATGTTGTTCATGTTGTGCATGGATAGAGGGAATTATCTTAACCTTGCTCTTATGATATCTAGTAATTATGTTGTAGTCATTACTATGTTGATGTTTATATATGAATACATGATTTTATGTATGCCATTGTCTGATAGGGTCATCAGGGATCATGATTATTTTATGCTAACATTTATATGTATACATGTATGTATGTATGGAATTGTCTTACAAGGTCTTTATGGATCATGATTGTTTTATGCTAATGATTATATGTGTGTGTGTGTGTTTCATTGTCTGACAGGGTCATGAGGGATCATTCTTATGGAGGAATGATTACTTATGCAGGTGTATGGCATGAAGAGGTTCATGATATCAAGTAGGCAAAGCAGCCTGAAATATCTATGAGGTCAGTATCCTGTGGACATGAATTAATATTTTGTGCTTATACTATGTCTATGCTTATGTTATGGACAGATAATGTTGAAGGATACAACAACGGAATGAAAGAAATGTGATCTGCAGCATGCTTGACCATGCATAGAAAGTATAAAGAAGCTAGAAGCTATGTTTCTTGGTAGAGAGAGTGTGGTCTATTGATGTACATATGGTGTTGTATGCATGTTGTACATGTGTTGCTCTGTACATGTGGTATTGTGCAGATGTTGTATATGTGGTGTTATGTGCATATGGTGTTGTGTACATATGGTGATGTGGACATGTTTTATATGTAGTGTTGTGTACATATGATGTTGTTTACATTTTGTTTATGCAGTGTTGTGTACATATGGTGTTGTGTATATGTTGTACATGTGATGTTGTGTACAACTGGTGTTGCACACATGCTGTGCAGGTGTTATTGTGTACACGTGGTTCTATGTGCATGTTGTGCAAGTGGTGCTGTGTGCATATGATGTTGTCTACATGTTTCACACATGGGTCTACATACCTGTGGTATTTTTCACATGTCTTGTATGTTGTGTTGTGTATTGTGTTATATGCATTGTGTATTTGTTGCGTTGTACTATGTGTACGTATATGTGTTGTGTTGCACACCAGGTGCAGGTATATGTATTTTGTGGTACACCATGTGTGGGTGTATGTGTTATGATGTACATTGTGTGTATATGTACATGATTGAAGAGAAAGAGAAGGAATTGGGTGCTTTCCGAATGTGGCAACCAATTCAGTGTGTGTATGGAATGGAAAAGAACAAGGTAGAAGCGAAGGACCCAATACAAGGTAGAATAAAGGTAGAATCAAAATTTAATAAATTAATAATATAACACTTTATCATAAAACTAAAGAAATCAATATTATCATAATTTTTCATAAAAAATAAATATTTTAATTAAGGAGCATATTAATAGGTTTCACTTGCATTATTATTTCATTCTCTCATTATCGGTCAATTATTCTGATCATCTAGATTTATTGTGTCATTCATCTTCTTCCCCTCAACCATTGTCCTATCGATGGGTCTTGATATAGACTTGAAATGTTGGCATTCAAAAATGTCCACTGTGAATTTTCCAGCATCTTAGTTTCAAGTTCAATCCCACAGAAATCTACAAACCTTGAAAGATAATTACCATTATTTTATTTCCTCTTTAATTATATATGTGATGTATCACTCTAATTTATGAAGATCACATGTGATCTATGAATTTCATTTATGATGGTTTTGTTTTGAGCTAACTGAATGCGATATATTTATACATGATTATTTGATCAAAAAGTTATTTTGAATTGTTGTGATAAGAAAACATAATTGTAGGTGTGCCTTATTTGTGGGCAACAAATGGAGTATGATTTGAATTTATTTGAATTTATTTTGAATCTAATGGAAACTATGTGCTTGGTATAGGAAAACATGAAAATGCCTAGGTTTTGATCGTTGGAAATGCCTGATTGGGTGGTTGAAACTGATTGAAAGAATTAGCAGCAACAGTGACAGGAATTGGAATATGAAACTGTATTTTGGTAAAACACTTCAAGAGTAGGGCCATTGTGAGACAATAGTACCCAATAGTGTCCAATTATTGCAATGAGAATGCTATTACTATTATAATGGTTTTGAGGCATGGGATATGCCTTGGACCTTCCAATGTGAGGGAACCTTTCCAAGGGATGGATGGCCCGAGGGATTGTGTAGTAGAGAATTGGATGGAAACAAAAATTGGAAGGTGTGTGACTGAATGGAAGGGAGTGGATGGATTTCCTGGGGGAAGGTATTGTAGAGAATGGAAGGATGGGGAGTGAATTTTTTTTTGTCGTTAGCATTTCTAGATGGAATCAAAAGCACGTTGGGAGTGTGCCCTAGAGCAATGAGTTGATAACAATAGTGTTGAACATTGGATATAGGTTTGACTTTGACAGTCGATTCTAGACTTCCTAGGAAGGAGGTGAATCATGGTACTAATTTTGAGGTTAGAGGTGTGACCCTTTGGATTCCCTTGTCAATTAATGCAAGCATCGTCTCCTTTTATTTGCTAGTTAGAGAAAATGTGCATATGTATGTATGTGTATCTTATTGTAAATATTGTATCGAGCTACATTTATAAAGCCCCATACACAATATGATTATGTGTTCATTGAAGCAAATGTGTAGAAGCATATGTGGTTGTTATTGCAAGTACCATAATAAACTGTGTTATAAATCTCTCATAAATAGTATGTTTTTCATGTTCTCAACAATGTCATTGTAAATACTTCAATGAGTTGTGTCATAAATCTCCATGGGTAGTATGTTTTTTTTAGCAATTTGCTGGTTATAGGTGTCATTGAACACCAAGGAAGGTGTTCCCTCAAGGATGAGGGGTTTGTAACAACTCTGTGTTGATTTTCCTTGTAAAAAATATATAGACCAAGGTCATGGGACACGTGTTCCAAGCTTAATGGTGGGAAAAACATCATAGTGGGGATAACTTTTGGTTTATTTATGGCTAAGGGAATTGGCAAAGGAAAAGATGCAATAATTGGAATTTATTTATGAAATAAAGGAAAATACGAGAAAAGGAAGTTCAAGAGACACAAAGTTTTATTAGAGGTAAATGGAAGGGAAAATGAAGAAAATAGAGGCATTAATGATAAAAAGGCTTTAAATGATCAGTTCATAGATTTCCAGTTTAATGTTGGAGCTCTCATTTTCATTCTCTCATTCTACTATACTCTTGCACACATAGAGTATTCTTGGAGCATTCTTGGAGCACATTGGAATACAATGGATTTAGAGAAAGAAGGAAAAGGAAAGCATGAAAGTGTAATGGAATAAGTGGATCAACAACTACAACTATATTTCTTTGTAGGTAACATGTTGCATGTGTTATTTCCTTACTGATTTATGGATGCATGGTATATACATGTGGGTTTCCACTTATGCGCTATCATTATCATGGAGTATTACCTAGATTAACAATGGGTTTAGACTTTCCTTGTCGTTTCTTGGATAACCATGGTGATTTGGGTCTTTCCACTTGATTGTTTTCTAATTGGTGCTCATAATTCCTTATGGTTGTTGGTTGGAACAAATGCTCTGGAATCCATAGAAAATCTTGGGTTGAGATACTAGTCCTGAAGCTTATGTTGGTATAAACGCTCTAGATCCCTTGGTGGGTTGAGCTAATAGTCCCTAGAGATGAGTTGGATAAACACACTAGAGACCTGGAATGTTGTGGGTTGAGTTACTAGTTATTGGAGTACTAGAAAATTTGGGTAGAGACTAGTCTAGTTTGTGTTAGTGATGTCCATCTGTGAGGTGGAATCATTAGTTTATAGTTAAGGTAGATTGGCCTTTGGAAACCATGGCTTGGTTTTATTCTGGTTTATTCCATGAGATCTCACATTCATGCTTGAAATATGGTGCAAGGGTGATTGGATGAAAGAAAGATTTGGTTCAACCCAATCTGTGGTCGGGTGGTACGTGGAAGTCCATAACTTGGTTGACATTTTCATATTTTAAAATGAGCTATTTTATATTTTGATCTATAAGCATATGTATTGATTATGATGGTGATAATATGGCTAAGTTTCCATGATTTATATGATGGTTATGTGATGTATATTATTTATGGCTCTTGACATGTTTGATGAATATATGAATCATTGGCGAATGCATGGACTAACAAATGTTGTTGCAGCTATGTGGACAGGGCATAAATCCTTCTTGGTGTTTCTCAGACCAATCTCAGACTACCATGATCAAATATGCATTAATGACTTGTAGCTTACATGTTTTCCATATGTTTGACGAAATGTGTAATGTGTTCTAGGTAGTCTAAGACAAGTTTCTAACTTGGATTCGAATGTTTGGAATTGTTGTCATGTAGATTATGCTTCTGGAGAGTTTCAGGAATTTCTGGGCAGTAGTCTGGATGTTGGCTTGAAAAGGTGGCATTGATTCGGATGTTGGCTTGAAAAGGTGGCATTGATCCTGGGGTCACATGCTTTGAGCTAAATATTTTAGGTCACAATCGTTGGTAGCTAGGATTGTGAGTGTGGTTGGAGGCTGATCACAACTACATGCATGCCTTGTTGTGGGTGTGGTTGAGGGTTAGGTTAGTGAAAAATTAGTTCCAACTCATGATTGTTTCATGAGAGGTTGTGGACTGACTCTTGGGTGACCTAATGTTGTGAAGGATGTCTGTGAGTTGTTAGTGTGTCAGTTTGGTCGCCTCACTTTTACCGTGTCAGGCAGAGAAATTGGTTAAATGTGGGAGGAGGTGTTACAAATGACTTGCATATAATAGAGATACTAGATTTTATCTATTTGTGATCTCGAGACCCATATAAATTATGAGTTATCTCAACAAGTTAATATAATTATGCCCCTACTAGGATTTCAATCACATCCCCATCACCCCATCTAGAAGATATCTATGTAAAATTTAAAAATCTAAAAAGTGTTGAATTCCATAAATCATGTAATTAAAATCATGGAAGTTTCACAGTAGTAAGTCCTACCAATGAATGGAATTATGAATGAAGTAGTTAAAAGTTAACGACGTTGTCACAATTTAGTAAGATAACAACTTAATTGTAAATTGTATTACATTATCTCCTCTAGATGAAGGAATATAATTATTTAAAGCCTTATACAACATGTTTTTAATATGCCAATTTTGTTTACAAAATATCAAAAGTGTAGAAACATTCATGTAGAACAACAGGTATATAGTGGTGGGGGTGCATATAGAAAATTTGTATGTGCAGGAGAAAGGTTGTGAGAAGTAAGGAACCAAATATTTCTTACACAAAATTATTTTAACTTAAAAATAATACTAAAA
>APFE031690459.1:220699-287095 GCA_000404065.3 Pinus taeda
ATTATTTTATTGATGAAAACAATTAAATACTTATTGCATAATTGAAATGAAAGTAAAAAAATAAAAGCAAAAAACAATAAATTGGAATATCAAAAGTAAGAAAATAACTTATAGCTATATTTTTATGCTTTGTTGGTTTTATTGATCATGTTTTTTCATGTATTGCATTAAAAAAAAGGTTCATGTGTGTGTGGAATAAGTATTGTGTGGGATGAAGGTGTGCAAAATAAGTGTGCAAAGTGTTGGGAATAATACTGAGGGGGGGGTTGAATCGATATTTACAAACCAATAACTTTTTCATTTCATAATCAGATTTATATACTCTACTAATGTGAAGGGAACTCGTGTGTGCATGCAACTATTATTAAGGCAACCAGTGTATATCCAGTGAACTTATGATTCAGTGAATTCATCACATGTTGATCTTTGATCAGTGCATCAATACTTTATTAACAATTAAACAATAACCATGTGCAGTAATAATAGAATAAACCACCACATATAAGAAACACACATGAACACCAAGATTTAAGGTGGAAACCCAATGCGGGAGAAAAACCACCTACTGATGTTGTCTCTGTCTTCTTTTAATATAATAAAAACATGCTTACAATATTGTACTGGTGCAGACTCATACCAACATGCAAGCACCCACCTGCAGAAGGCTACAAATTTCTCTCATTCTCTAGCTTCTACTGGAAGGGAGCTACAACACCCTAACTCTTGTACTAGTCGATATGTTTACTAGTATGTAGAGTTGACCTATAGAAGGCTCCAACCTTCACTCGTTCTCCAACTGCTACTAGAATGGAGCTCCAACCCCTTGATCTAATCACCAGCCACTACTGGTAGGAAGCTTCAAGTTCCTCACTGAAGGCTTCAACCCTCAGTATCCTCCAGAGACCACGTTTCAAAACTTTTCACACTAGATACCCCTGGTACACAATAATACAATATGAAGGCCACGTTTAATCAAACTTTCACACTGGACCCATTAGTAACATGAAGCTCAAAATCAATCACCACTCCAATACATCTGCATCAATCTCTGATATAACTAAAGCCCAACCATCAATATCTGAATCAACTCAATCAATCAATCACTGAAACCGTTGACACACTGAATTAAACAATTGAACCTATGACACAAATGAATCAACCATTCCTTCAAACCTTCATCAAAATTCAACCAAACAACTGGAATAAACATATCAATGTAACCTGTACACAGATATGAACCCAGAACACTGTATCAATCACTAGAACGAACTGTAACCTCAAAAATCATGTGTCAGAATGTATACGCTACTTCATTGAAGCCAACATGTGTGTATAGGCTAATTCCTTTAACAAAACCCATGTATACCTCCAAAATTACTGAATCATAAAAACCTTTGAATCAATACTATACCAAAAAGTAACAATCTGAAGATCTACTGTCAAATTACAGATACCTAAATAAAGAGAAGCAAAGATCACCCTTCTCACTTAATCAATCAATTAGTTAGACTCAATCTTCTTAAGCATTCAGTTCTACTTTCAGATCTAATAGGACATAATTGACAGACAGTAGTAAAACAGTAACACTAATCAAATAGATTAGTAATATGTGAACAACAAAGTTTTCTTTTGCATACGCTACTTGGAAGTGTTGAACTGGCATGTATGCATGCCTTCACCAAGGTGAACCAGCATACAGATCTGCAGATAAAAACTTATAACTCCACAGCTATTCCAATATTCATATGTACCCATATCATAGCATTTAAAGAAAAAAACATTTGTTAGCACTCAGATCTAGCCTATCCATTATCATATCTCATAATGATAAGTCATTATGATTCTGATCCATCATTAGATCTCATCCATCATCAAACAATTAAGTGCATACTTAGTCCAGATCAAGCAAAGCATCAGAAACCTATGACATGCATAATTTCTTTTGATCTAACACTTCATAAGATATTAATTATTTGTGCACTTAGCCCTTTGATCTTCTCCTCCTCATATAGTTTTAGCCTTTCTCAATACCTCGAACCAAAACATCACTTAGAACTTGTGGTATTCTTAGACAGGATCAAATAACCATTACTCCACTCAATATTGTGGGTTAATGCCATGGTATTGACCCTTGGTATCTTTTCACCTTAATTTCCTTAATTTTTCATCTCATACGCACTTTTCCTCGTATGAAACTGTGTGCATACGTATACGCTCTTTTTTTACTGTGAACCCGCATCTATACACTCTTCTTATACAGTGAACCTATGTATACAACTTAACATACCTGAAAACATCATTTTTCTTCAACTTTTGGATTATGATTTGTAGTCCTTTGTTCCAACATCCTGTTCTTATGTACCATTGCCCTGTTACCTCTGAATTGACCTATTATAATGTGATTTTCCATCATACATCACTTCTGGCCTGATTTCTCTGAATTGTCCTACATTTTGTTACATCTGTAAACACAACTGCCATGCATTCTATCATATCTTGTTTATACTTTTATGAATTAATTCATTCATCAAATATCAAGGGTAACACACACTAACAATATTCCTCTATCAAAACTTTCACCATTATTCTCTTCCATCATTCTGTCACCTCTGACCTGTAGATTCATCTCTGTTTCATCATTCTGCCACCTCTGATCTGTCTCGTAGATTCATCTAATTGCCATATACTTGTTCTGCTACAAGTGGGTTTCCATCAAGTACAACACATGCACCATAATGCCAAAAATCTCCCCCTTTGGACTTGATGGAAACTACTTTGGTGTTTGGTCACCACAATCTATAAATAACACCAATTTGTTCTAAACAATAAGCTACTCTCCAAACACCAAGCTACTCTCCCCCTTTGACATCAAGGGAAAAGGGTTGAATGACCAATATTAAATGAAGACTTCCTTATCTAAACAACTGAATATGAACATTGATCATGCTCGCCCTGGGAAAATTTTGAATTATCTGATTAAACTCCCTCTTTGTACATGATGAGATGCACTATACCGTCCATGCTCCCCCAGAGCTAAAAATATTTTCCAAAAGAATAACATGACTCTATAACTCAACTATATTATTATGACCTTACTATCACCAATGACTCATACATACACCAATCTCCCAACCAAGTGGGGATATACCAAGTGACTCAACCACTCAACCTCTTATCTCCTTATTGAGCATTTCAAATTTTGCATTATATTTCCTTGCCTCATCTTGTGAGCTAGATTCACCTTCAATAGTTTCATGAAAACCAAGACCAATTTTGATGGTAGGAGACCTTTGACTACTAAGAATATTATCCAAAATCTTTGTACTATCTTGAAATCGTAACAATTTATCCTTTTCTTCTAATTTACCTTTTAAGATATTTACTTCAACCTGATATTGCTCTTCCTTTCCTAGATATTTCTTCTTCATGATTTCTTCAGCCTTTCTTCATTCTTCCACTTTTTTTCCTTAATTTGAGAGTCTCATTTTCTTGTTCTTCATCTGCCTGAGGTAGTCCTTCATTCTTCTTATTTGAATTTTCGAGATCTTGTTTTGGAGAAACTATCTCAGCTTCAAGACTTTTATAGTAACTAGATCTTTCTATAAGTTTCTTGATTGTTGTATCCTTTTCATTTACTTCATTTCTCAATGATGTCACTTCATACTGCAGCCTTTGACAACGATCTTCCTTTTTTTTGTACTGCTTCTTTATGTTGTTTCCTTCCTCCAATTGAGATTTTAACCTGGTAACTTCTTCTTTGTAGGCACATTCCCTTTTATCAATTAGATCTTTTTGATCTCTAATTGTGTTTGTTTGCTTTTTAAATTTTGCCTATATTTGATTTCTTTCTTTTTCACCCATAAGAGAAAATTTAGTTGTTTCACTGTCACACTCATTATCTTGAAATGAACAGAGAAATGTATCACCAGAGGACAACAAATTTGTACCTTATAATTCTTTTACTTGTTCATCTTCATCCTGAGGTGATTTTGGATCTGAAGAGTTGCTTCCACATAATCACCAATCGTCTCTCCCATTGTCACAATTCCTTTTGAGATGTCTTACTCTTTTGAGGTGCTTTCTTCCTTTTCTTCTTTCCCATTGTTAGTACGGATCTCCTTCAAGCAATCAAGCTTCTGCCAAAGGACCTACTCTGATACGTATTGTTGGGAATAATACTGAGAGGGGGGGATGAATCAATATTTACAAACCAATAACTTTTGCATTTCGTAATCATATTTATATACGCTACTTATGTGAAGGGAACTCGTGTGTGCACGCAACTGTTATTAAGGCAACCAACATATATCTAGTGAACTTATGATTCAATTATCTCATCATATGTTGATCTTTAATCAGTGCATCAATACTTTATTAACCATTAAACATTAACCATGTGCAGTAATAACAGAATAAACCATCACACATAAGCAACACATATGAACACCAATATTTAAGATGGAAACCCAATGTGGGAGAAAAACCACCTACTTCCGTCGTCTCTGTTTTCTTTTAATATAAGAAAAACTTGTTTACAATCTTGTTCTGGCGTAGACTCATACTAGTACATGGGCACCCACCTGTAAAAGGATGCAACCTTCTCTTGTTATCCAACTTCTACTGGAAGGGAGCTACAACCCCGCTATCTCTTGTACTAGCTGATATGTTTACGAGTACGTAGGCAACAACCTACAGAAGGCTCAAACATTCACTCGTTCCCTAGCTGCTATTCCAAGGGAGATCCAACCCTTTGATCTAATCAATAGCCACTACTCGTGGGAAGCTTCGAATTCCTCATTGAAGCCTTCAACCCCTAGTATTCTCCAAGGACCACGTTTCATAAATTTTTAGACTAGATAATCCTAGTACACAACAACACAATATGAAGGTCACATTTCATCAAATTTTCACACTAGACCCATTAATAACATGAAGCTTCAAATCAATCACCACTGTAATACATCTAACAAATACATCTGCATCAACCAACCATTGAAACCTAATCATCAATCTCTGATATAAATGAAGCCCAACCATCAATCTTTGAATCAGCTAAATCAATCAATCATTGAAACCTCTGATACACTTAATTAAACAATCACTGAACCTCTCACACAACTGAATCAACCATTCATTCAAACCTTCATCAAAATTCAACCAATCAACTGGATTAGATAGATCATTGTAACCTGTACTCAGATATGAACCTAGAACACTACATCAACAACCAGAACCAACTGTAACTCAAAAATCATGTGTGAGAATGTATATGCTACTTCAATGAAGCCAACCTATGTGTATAAGCTATTTCCTTTAACAAAACCTACATATAGCTCCAAAATTACTAAATCATTAGAACCTCTAAATCAAAACTGTACAAACTAGTAATAATATGAAGATCTACTATCAAATTACAGATATCTAAACAAATAATAGCAAAGATCACCCTTCTCACTTAATCAATCAATTAGTCAGCCTCAATCTTGTTAAGCATTGAGTTATACTTTCAGATAAAAAGACATCATTAAAAGACATCAGTAAAATAGTAGCACTGATCATATAAATTAGTCATCTCTGAACAACAGGTTTTTCTTTTGCATACACTACTTGGAAATGCTGAACTAACGTGTATACGTGCCTTCACTAAGGTGAATGAGTGTATAGATCTGCAGATAAAAACTTATAACTTCACAGTTATTCGAGTCTTTAGATATACCAATATCATAACATTTGAAGCACAAAACATTTTTTAGCACTCGTATCTTGCCTATCCATTATCATATCTCATAATGATAAGTCATTAAGATTATGATACATCATTAGATCTCATCCATCATTAAACACTCAGGTTCATACATAGTCGAGATCAAGAAAAGCATAAAAAACCCATAACATGCATCATTTCTTTTGAAACACTTCATAAGATATTCACTACTTGTGCACTTAACCCTTTGATCTTCTCCTCCTTATATAATTTTAGCGTTTCTCAATACCTCGGACCAAAGCAACACTTAGAACCGGCGGTATTCTTAGACGAGATCAAATAATCATTACTCCACTCAATATTTTGGGCTAATACCATGATATTGGCCCTCGGTATTCATTTACCTTAATTTCCTTAATTTTTCATTCCGTATGCACTTTTCCTCTTATGAAAGCGCGCGCATACATATACGCTCTTTTTGTATTGTGAACCCGCTTATATATGCTCTTTTTGTATAATGAACCCACTTATACAACTTAACATACCTAAAATATCCTTTTTCTTCAAATTCTTGATTATGATATATATTCCTTTGTTCCAACATCCTGTTCTTCTGTACCATTGCCCTGTTACCTCTGAATTGACCTGTTATAATGTGATTTTCCATCATACATCACTTTTGAACTGATTTCTCTGAACTGCCTGCATTTTGTCACATTTGTAAACATAACTGCCATGCATTCTGTCACATCATGTTTATACTTTTCTCAATTATTTCATTCATCAAATATCAAGGACAACACACACTAACAATCTCCATGTATCAAACGTTTGCCCATTATTCTCTTTCATTATTATATCACCTCTGACCTGTAGATTCATCTAGTTGCCATATACTTGTTCTACTACAAGTGGGTTTCCATCAAGTACAACACATGCATCATAATTCCAACAAAAAGGAAGAAATGTGCGTGGAGGCGCAGAAGTGGAGATGTGTGCAGTGGGAGAAGACTTGCGTTGTAAAATTTGATATAAAGAAAATAAATTATGTTGTTTATATCTTATCACATTTGAATTTTGAAATATATTTTTCCCTTCTCTAGTCCAAATTAAATCCAAATTTGAATTCAAACATGCTAATTGTGGTCAATATGTCACATATGTCATTTAAATTTAGTTGTTTTGACCTAGAATTCCAATGCCAACATCAAAAAGTTTACTCACTCACCGCAAATAAAAAGTTGTTCTGTTATGATAAATGTAATATATGTGAAGGTCATTTAATTTTAAGTAGGAGAAAACTTGTCTTGTAAAAATTGATATAAAGAAATAAATTATGTAGTTTATTTTTATTATAATCTTTTTTTTTTCTTAGTTTTTCTTTAAAACAGAGATTATAACAATAAATTCAATATTGATATTGTACTACTTATATTCCAAATATAGATATTTATCTATTTGTTAATGTCATATATATATATATATATATATATAAATTATGTATGAAAAAAGAAATTCTTATTGCATAGCTCAAACAAAAACTAGAAGACAATAAATTGAAATACAAAATGTAAGAAAAAATTTATATCTCGATTTTTTTTGCTCTATTTCTTTAATTAAATGTGTTTCTTCATGCATTGGATTAAAAAGGTTTGATAAAGGTTAAATATTTACCATTCACATTCCTAAAGGTCTACTCCAAGATAGACATGTCTATTAACATAATTATTTATATAACTAAACTTAAAGAATGTATAAATTCATTTAATATATGTGAGAAATTTAATTCAAAGGAGGAGTAGACGAGTGTTCTAAAACTTTCTATAATGAAAAACAATGTGAAAAATTTTAAAAGCTTATGCATTTGAAAACTTCAACTAAATTTGTATACAAAAAGTTTTTTAAAGTGACAATTTCTTTATAAAAAGATCCAAATGCAGAGTAGTTGTATGGAACAACATGTGTATGCAGTTTGGGTTGTGTGCAGAATAAAGTATGTTCTAAAGAGGGGCTATGTGCGAGAGAACATGTGTATGGAGAAAATGTATATGTGGAGAAAATAACATACTTTATTAGACACATATAATTTTTTTAATTTTAAAATAATGTTAAAGTTAAAACATTAAAATTATTTATAATTTAACATGTTAAAAATTATAAAAATTTTACCATATATAAATTACAAAATTATCTATAATAATTTTTGCATAGAATATTACATTTTACCAATAATTTATAAATTAAAAAAATCAAATGAATTTATATCATAAAAATAATTTGAAAACATTTAAAAGATTATTCATTTCTAAACTTTATTGAAAAGAAAAGAAAAACTTATTTTAAAGCAACTTATTCATTTAAATACTATAATATTGTAAATGAGTGTGATGAAGGTTTCAATGGTAAGGTCGACCCATTTACACAAGGAGAACCTCTTGAAACCATCAGAAACAAACTTATTTACATTGTGTGACACTTAACATGCCAAAAGATGACAAGTGCTAAAGTATGAATGACATGTGATATGCAAATGGCAGTGAAAGAAACACATGCCATAGTGAAGATAACATGAAAATGACACTAATTAGATTGAAAGCAAGAAAAAGAGACAGTTGATTACATGAAAATGACACTCGTGAAAACAAATATGCGCAAAAGTGACAGTTTATAAAACTCACTTAAATTGAAGTAAAAATGCATCTAGAAGTGAGAAACTGTCGATATCCATACACGATAGTTGTTGACAGGAATTGGACATCGCACAAGCATAGTCTTGATGGACCGTTCTATCCTTATTCATGTTTGCGTAAAAGAATGAGCTCATGAACTTGTTGTGTACTGAACATGTGTCAGCAAGTACCCTTGACACGTCCAATCCGAGAATGGAGCTCAAAATCATCGACTAACCAAGTAGTGACTATGGAATGACCGATCAAAAGATCCGGATTAGGCTCAAAATTCAATTGTGGGAAAATTTTGGAGTGTGTTTATCGCAACGATAACATGTTCATTGGGATGCGCCTATAGTTTTTTTGAGTTTTACCCTTTGTTTCTCAGTGGTATACGGATCAAAGGTCTCCTTGCATTTACAACCAAAGGTATTCCCTAAACTAAGTCCTCTAATCTAGGTATATAAATGTGTTATATTGTGGGTCGTCCCTTCCATGGGAAATTATTTTTTTTAGTTTTTTTTGGCTTGCTACCATAATTTTCATTTTTTTTTGGTTTGTTGCCATGACTAGCATTTTTTTCCTAATGTAAGTTTTCGAGTTACATTCCTTCAAAAAAAAATTTCTTTTCTTTTAGTTCCTCCTACATCATTCCTCATTTGGGCACTCTGTCACCTGATCTTATAGGAAATTGAGTGTCCTTGTTTCTTTTTCTTTCAATTTTCTCCAGGTGATATTCCATCCCCACCTAGACTAATTCCCAGGTGGGTTCCCTTCTAGGTCTGACTAGTAGGATAGATTCATCCAGATTCATCCATGTTACCTAGATATCGTATCTGACATTTAGGGTTATGATTTCTATTGCTTGTTCCCCGGTATTGTCTATTAAATATTTTTCTTATTTATAGTGGTATATGATGAGTATGGAATTTTACGACCGCTGTCATGTTTTCTTCACCTCGCCCCCCCCCCCCCGCCTCCCCCAACAATGCAATCCTTTGGACAGAACTTGGTCAACCTCATTCTAGGTGAAGGAACACATTCTTTAATTTATAATGTTGTTAAATTTGTTACCCTTAATTGATATTTCCTTTAATTAGAACCTTGGTTTGATTATGACAAGTACAGAATGTTTGATTTCCAAGCACGGTGCATTCAGGGCTGAAGACTTTCAATTTTCGTCCTAGGTTGAGAATAATTTCTCCTTTCGTGCGTTATCTAGGTTAACGAATTGTTCTGGTCCTCTTTACTTCCAAGAATGAAATCAATTCTCCTATTAATTTCTTACGCATTTCATCTCTCTTAGGGGTTATGAGATGTATCTCTAATCTTCTTCTCAGTTTGTTTTGTCCTCATCAATCTATAATATTTAGACAAGAATTTGAGAACCCTTAAGTAGAGGGGTTTATTTATTTTTTGTTTTTATAACCCAAGGCACAAATGTATGCTATATATATATATATATATATTTATTTATTTATAAGTTTGTATTTAAATAAATTTACCGCTTTGATTTTGTGTTCTCAATACCATTGATCCCATTTGTGCATTCGTTCTGGTCACTCTTGTTGCCAATTTATAAATTTTTGTTTAACGAAATCTCGAAGATCATGAGTGTGTTCAATAGTGTTGATATTGTTGGTATGCTTATTTAATGATGTATCATTATTTTTCATTTTTTTTATGTTCACTCTCTACAAAGAAAAAGTTACTCAGCATATCTATTATAGATTGTACTGCACCAAATTCACATTCATTATTATTCAATAATTATAATCCATATAGGCTTATATTAATATTCATTTTTAAAAATGTAATAGTCATCTAAAATTATCATTGTTGACTTCTAATTTTCACAATTTCTAATTATAGAAAATGTTTTTATTGCCTACCAGTTTTTGTCTCTCTATTTCACGTATTAAACCTTAATATTTTAGTACCTATAGTTTGTTGCATCGTCATAGTATGTAAGGCTTACCTCACACGTGTACTTACTTATAAATTATACTATACTATATCTCTCTCTCTCTCTCTCTCTCTCTTCTCTATCTATATATATATATATATATATATATATATTATATATATATATATTATATATTATATATATATATATATATATATGAGATAGAATATATATATATATATTATCATCTGCATTTACTATTATATTTTATTGTGTTTTTCTTTCCCTCCTTATATGGTCCTGCAATCTCTAACTAGTTGCAAATTAGGTCCTCCATTTTTATTAACTAGTGTATATCTAAGAGGAATAATATATGTTGTCATGCAATGTAACTTAGACAGGACTTATAACCTATGTAAGCATTGTTAAATATTCTTGTTAGAAACCTAACCCTCTAAAACTCTCTCTCATTTAAATCATAAAAAATAGTTTTGGTTGCATGCATTTAGGCGTGTAAGGATGTTAAGAAAAATCATGACACAATAGTAGATTTCTGCACCCAAACTGCAACCAAGTCGTCAAACAAAGATTAAATAAAATGTCTAGTGTGCATGCATGGACAGTCTTGTATATAATGAGAATTTCATATAACATTTACATTTATAAATAAACTAATAGAGAACATAGTATACAAAAGATGCCATACAATTGTCAAGTTGTACATATTCTAACACAGCTAAACACTCGTCCATACATATTAACATACAACTCATGCAAAATCAATACAATTTTCCACAAGTGATTATTTAATTCCTATTATCACTAATGCATCTACATACAATTTAACGAAGATAAATCCTCTATCATTCCAATTTCAATAGAAACCAGATTTTATTTTATAACATAAGTCAACAGGAAATGAAATACCAGAATCCTAAAAAGTATTATTGTTGGGAAAATTATTTGAGAATGAGCACACTCTTCCCGACCTCGAAATGAATCCGCCAGTTCTCCCTCAAGCTATGATATGATTTCCACAAGAATCAACATCCCCATTGATTCCTGAATGGTATATTCTATAATTTTCCTTCCCATCATAGTTTTGGCAGTGTCATTCCTTTTGGGTCTCCCATCCTAACTTCGTGGGCCTTTGTGTTTTCTTTTTCCTTTTCAAAAAGGTAATTTCCTTTTTCTTTAAAGCCTTCCTTTTTCTCTCGCATAGCTTTATTTTACCCTCAACTTAGAAACTTCCTCTACTAAGTGGTTTATTATGATATTTTTCTCCCATAATAATAAATCTACTCTTTTCCAATTATATCTCCTGGGAATTTTAGGAGATGTTTAGCGAAATAACAACTTGAATTATCCACCCACAACTATTTACAATTGGCATGAAATATTTTGACTCTTGTACCCTTCTTTTTATTAATTTCCAACAGTTTATTCATTAATAATAATATATTAATCACATTACATTTAATTCCTATTTGATCATATTGTTTCACAAATTCAACATGGCTTCCTTAGCCATCAAACCTAAAAATAGTCCAAGTTTAAAATAACAAATCATTAACATAACGTAAAGAAAAGTGGGGTATTACACTAAGGCATGTGAAAATAAGAACAACACTAGTGCTTCTAGGGAGTATAACACCTAAATGGTGAAAATAAATTTTACGAATGACATATTTTTCAATTTAGCCTTTGTCTGGTGCTATTGAGTAGTATATGCACTGGTGCTCTGGATTCACCTAGCGAACTGCTATATTTAAATTAAAAACCCTACAATGATGCACCATGTTGTATACACATTGGGGCATTAAAAAAATGTCAAAGCATCGAGGCTTGATGGGAGTATAACGCTAGAATGATGAAAATGAATTTTATGATCAAATTTTTTTATTTTATTTACACTAGTCTGGTGTTATCGAATAGTATACACACCGGTGATTTAGTGTTACTGGGTGAACCATTATTTATTTGTTTTTTAAAAAATCACCCTCCAATGGGGCACCATTTTTTATCAAGCATCAGTGCATACATTTCTATTAATGGCACTATTGCTTATTATATAAGTAGGACACCAATGTTTTTTAAATTAAAAACCTTGCCTTGGTGCACCATGTTTTAATGCACCAGGGCTTTAAAAAAAATTGAAAGTGTGGGTTCTTTATGAGTATAGCACCAAAATAGTGAAAATGAATTTTATGACCAACAATTTTTTTAAATTTAACCCTTGCGAGGTGTTATCGAATAGAATTCGCACTAGCGTGAATTATATGCATAGCACAACATTATTTTTATTTGTATAAAAAATAACCCTGGAATGGGGCACCATTTTATGTTAAGCGTTGGGGCCTCCAGTTCAATTAATGGCACTAGTGTATATAATAAAATTAGTGCACCACAATTTTCAAATTAAAAACCCCACAACAGTCCACCTTATTATTTATGCACGGAGCATTCTTATATGGGTTTAGAACCGAGGCATTGCAAGAGTATAGCACTAGAATGGGAAAAATGACTTTTATGACCAACATTTTTTAAAATTTATCCATTTGGTGGTGTTATCAATAGTATATGCATCGATGTGTATTATGTACTTAGCGCACCGTTAATTTTTTATTTTTGTAAAAAATATATTTTCCATGGTGCACCATATATCATTAAGCACTAGTGCGCATAGGTATTGTAATGCACAAGTATATTAATGTATTATAGGGGCACCACTCAAATAAATCCATTAAAACATCTTCTCACACAACTTCGCTAGTGACCTTCACAACAAATGAATTTGTGGCTATTTTACAAGGGCTTATACAAAAGCCTCTGCTAGAGGGTCTTTTACTTATAGTCATTATTGTTGAGAATCCTTATGTTCCTTTTCATGTTTACTGTATGTGATTTCTCCTTATATAATCCTCCACTTCAATAGTCCTTGCACTAGTATTCTTGGTGCATGGTAACACTTGATTTTGTGAAAATCAAAATCATATAGTCATAGAAAGAGAAATTCAGAGTTCATTTCGGCCTAAATTCTGTGAGAACATATGGCTATTTGGAAGTAACTAAAACAACAATTGAATTCTAATTGAATTCTCCATTAGAGAGCGAGGGAAAAATTGATTTCAAATTAGGGTGAATTTTTGGGAATTGCATGAAGCACATTGAATGTATGTCATTGAAGTTTGCATGAATGGGTTGATCAAGAATACAAAATTGGAAATACTCATGAAAAATATTGACGATAAATGTGATGGGAGTGTTGGGTATGTTGTGGCTCCTAGAGACAATCCCTGGGTTGAGGAGAGGTTAGTGCCTATGCCATGTTAGTCTCTCTTGAAGATAATTGATTACTTCTCAAGAGATAAATGAAAATGATTTTAGATTGGGTTCCATTACCTTTTCTCAGAGGCAGATATAGTATATGTAGTAATAGGACAACATTCCCAAGGATAAATGCTTCAGGTTTGGTGGTCGAAACACAAATAATGCATCTCAAATTTGTCATTGTAGAAAATATGGAAAGGAGAAATATAAGGGAGGAAACTAGTGCAAAGTGATGGATAAGCACAAAATCCTCTGCAAAAAAACCCCATAGAATTATGGAAGAATAAGAAAATGAAATGCATAAATTATGGAGCGCATTTTCAGGTTTCTAGCTCAATATTTCATGGGTACATTTTGTCACAATATAAATCTTAACATTGGGTGTTTTATATGTAGTGTTGTGTACATATGATGTTGTTTACATTTTGTTTATGCAGTGTTGTGTACATATGGTGTTGTGTATATGTTGTACATGTGATGTTGTGTACAACTGGTATTGCACACATGCTGTGCAGGTGTTATTGTGTACACGTGGTTCTATGTGCATGTTGTGCAAGTGGTGGTGTGTGCATATGATGTTGTCTACATGTTTCACACATGGTTCTACATACCTGTGGTATTTTTCACATGTCTTGCATGTTGTGTTGTGTATTGTGTTATATGCATTGTGTATTCGTTGCGTTGTACTCTGTGTACGTATATGTGTTGTGTTGCACACCAGGTGCAGGTGTATGTATTTTGTGGTACACCGAGTGTGGGTGTATGTGTTATGATGTACATTGTGCGTATATGTACATGATTGAAGAGAAAGAGAAGGAATTGGGTGCTTTCCGAATGTGGCAACCAATTCAGTGTGTGTATGGAATGGAAAAGAACAAGGTAGAAGCGAAGGACCCAATACAAGGTAGAATAAAGGTAGAATCAAAATTTAATAAATTAATAATATAACACTTTATCATAAAACTAAAGAAATCAATATTATCATAATTTTTCATAAAAAATAAATATTTTAATTAAGGAGTATATTAATAGGTTTCACTTGCATTATTATTTCATTCTCTCATTATCGGTCAATTATTCTGATCATTCTCTATTTATTGTGTCATTCATCTTCTTCTTCTCCTCAACCATTGTCCTATCAATGGGTCTTGATATAGACTTGAAATGTTGGCATTCAAAAATGTCCACGGTGAATTTTCCATCATATTAGTTTCAAGTTCAATCCCACAGAAATCTACAAACCCTGAAAGATAATTACCATTATTTTATTTCCTTTTTAATTATGTATGTGATGTATCACTCTAATTTATGAAGATCAGATGTGATCTATGAATTTCATTTATGATGGTTTTGTTTTGAGCTAACTGAATGCGATATATTTATACATGATTATTTGATCAAAGAGTTATTTTGAATTGTTGTGATAAGAAAACATAATTGTAGGTGTGCCTTATTGGTGGGCAACAAATGGAGTATCATTTGAATTTATTTGAATTTATTTTGAATCTAATGGAAACTATGTGCTTGGTATAGGAAAACATGAAAATGCCTAGGTTTTGATCGTTGGAAATGCCTGATTGGGTGGTTGAAACTGATTGCAAGAATTAGCAGCAACAGTGACAGGAATTGGAATTCTCCATAGCACTTGGGTGCTCAAAATTGGTCCATGCCCTTGGTTCTTTGGACCCTTGAAACCAAACACAAACAACACATCAAAAACCCCTCTCATTTGGACCTTCTCAAAAAATACAATTTCAAAATGGGTCCAAGACTTATGGCCTCCGATATTTAACACAACTCTACCCTTTCAACGCCCTTAATCCCTTGGGTCCTCACAACCAAGTGCTAACAACATCCGAGCCCCTCAATTAGATCAGAATTTTGATAAAATAATTTAAACAAGGGATTACAAAATCACTTTCCTCCAAACTACCAACCTCTGAAAAGACGCCATGCTGACATCATCATCTCTATATGGAGACCCCTTGGTCGTGATGCGTGTCACCCATATTTATCCCATTAGGCTCTCAAAAATGTTGAAATCAATTGTAACATGTCCATCATATGCCACATCACAGTGATTTCATTTGCCTCCTAAGCCCCTTGAAGCCAATTATCTGCTACCAAGTGTCATGTCTTGAGGAGAGAGAAGGGTCCCTAGGGTCCTCGGATTTTCAACAATTTCCTTCTTTTCCCCTTCTCAGGGATATAAGGACTTATAAGGGATTATATAGTTTAAAAGGTTACGAGGTCCCGAAATCTAATGTCCCAAAATGACCGACCCTCCAAGATTTGGGTTCTAATGTGTTGTCTGCTCCAATTTCCAGCCTTCCATTATCGGGCCCCATTATACCTTCCTTCTAATTCTTCTGATATCGAGTTCTGACATGATCGCCTCCTAAATTTAGAATCTCCCCTTTACATTTTGGCCTCTGATATTTCGGTTCTTTACTTTTCATTTCGGCCTTTGATATTTTGGCGCTTCCTTTTTTGAATCCCCTTTGAATTTAGGCTCCTAAAATTTCAGGTCTCCCATTTGATATCGGCCCCCGATATGCTAAGCCTTCTCCGAAATGGTCATCCGATGTGCCTCGTTTTCCCCTTTGATTTCCCTTTGAACAACAAAGACTTCACCTCTTCCTTGTTGTATTAGGGATGAAAAACAAGACCTTTTTTACATAAATACAATAAATTATTACAGATACAACATCGACTCCAATTGGGATAATGTATTGTATGCAATGCATTGAGAACTTGTAGATTACTTCCTTTTATCCATTTGGCATGGAGTCATTTTATCCAAGTACATGAAAAGAGGAAATAGAAACATTAATAACTTAAAACATTACTGTTATGTACAATGGCTCACCGGTATATAAAGTGGATGACAATGGACATCTTTAATGCTAGAAAAAAAGCTTGAGAAACTGCTTGTTCATAGGCAGTTCAAGTACCTCACCATCCAAATCTTCCAGTAAGAAAGTGTTGTTTCCCTTTGCTTCAGATATCTTGAAGGATCCAAACCATAAGGGATAAAAATTCCCATGTTTTCCTTTTTCCTCTCTTCTGACATCTCATCTAAGTACCAAATCTCGTGGTTGCGGGGATTTGTCCCTTGTTTTCTTTCAAATAGAGATTTCATTTTTTCCTCATAATGGATCAAATTTTGATTCACATATTCCCTGCTTTCTTGTAGTTGTACTAGCCGATTGATCCTCATGGTGAGACAATTTGGCCCCTCCTGAACATCCTATAGAATTTTAGCTACTATCATTGTTAATTATATAGGGAAAAATGCAACTTTCCCATACACTAATTCAAAAAGATATTTCCCAGCAAACCTCTTGGTGTTAACCCTATTAGCCCATAGGGAAAATGTTAGCTTTGAATACTAGTTCTTCTGATTTTTTGCTATTGTCTTCTTAAAAAATATTACTAAGGTTTTATTTGAGGATTCAATGCATTTAATTTTGGGTAATAGGTAGTTGAATGGCCTACTATAACATTGTACCTTTGGCAAAAATCAATAAACTTGGTTGAGTTGAACACCTAAGAATTGTTAGTGACGATTTTCTTTGGGAAGCCAAACCTAGCGAGGATGATTTCCTCCATAAACTTTATGACCACTACATCAATTGCATTTCTAGCTGGGGTAGCTTCCACCCACTTGGTGAAATAATCAGTGTCAGTAGTTGTGGGTATACGTTTGTGCTGGTCACTAGAAGGTGGATGTATTTCTCCAAAAAAGTATAACCCCCATTTCCTAAAAGGTTATTCTATAGAAAAAAATATTAAAGGAAGGGGAACCAACCTGTGTTTTTCTACAAACATTTGAAACTTCTCACAGGCCCAAACATAGGTACGTACTTCACCAAACAACTTAAGACAATAAAATTCTACTTTGAGAATTTTGTGGGTTGTGGCTCTCCAAATATAATGTCCTCCGCAGACAAAATTATGGAACTTATCAATCAATTTATGGATATCTTCCTTAACCAGGCATAGGAGAAAAATCCCCACCAGGCCTTTCCAATACAGTTGGCCATTTGAGATCACAAATTTTTGGGCTTGTAGCCTCTAAGCCGTGTATTTAACTCAATCGCAATTAACTAGGAAGCTAAGAAAAAGTAAATAATGGAATATATTTTTATACCAGTGGGAGACAAGGTATTTCATTTGGATTTGTTGTGTTGAAGTTTTCACATTATTCTACTCCTCTTCTCTTTGGATTTCTCCTTCCTTATCTATTGGAAAACTTATACCCATGGCTTGGCAACTAGCCTCGGACAACGTTTTGGCCAATCCATGCCCCTTGATCAGCTTAGTGGGTCTGATCTCCACTTCCTCTTTGCATGAGAGTGTCTTTCACTGTGGAAGTTGGAACATGCACTATTGTATTAGACTACAATGTGTAGATTCTGAATGCCTTCAGGTCTTTGATGAAGGTGAAAGCTTGTTTCTCTAGGATGTTATACTTTAGCTCTACAACTCGTAGAACTTGACTAAAAAACGCAATTGGTTGTTCCTTCCCCTCATTATTTTTCTACAGTAGAATAGTTGCCACCGTGTTAGGATAGGTGAAAGAGAAAGTGAGGAATGACCTTTAAGAATATGGGCTAGCTAAGATAGGGGATTTTGCAAAATATTTTTTGATTTTGCGAAGAGATTCTATAGTCCACTTAAATTTCCTATCTTTTTTCAACATCTCTATGATTTCTTTGACCATCTCAACATAGTTTGGTATAAACCTTCTCAAAAAGGTGATTCTTCCCAAAAAGACCTCAATTTATTTCCTTTTCCTTGGTAATGTAATGTTGTTGATGGCTTCCACCCTTTTGGGATCAATATTTATTCCTTCCTTTGCTACAATAAGCCCTCGGAACTTGCCTTCACTTAAAGAAAACAATAATTTCTCTGGATTTGAGAGACCATAACTTCTACATTTTGCAAATGTGAGTTGAAAATGCTTGAGGTTACCTTCATATGATTAAGAGAAAAAATTATGTCGTTCAGGTAGATTACTACAAATTTATTTTTCTCTCCAACAAATGTTATATCCATAGCTCTCTAAAAAATAGCTCCTTCATTTATGAGGCCAAAGGGAATTTTGGCATACATAAATGTTCCCCAAGGTGTAGTAAAAGGGGTTCTCTTCTGATCTTCTGGGTGCACAATGACTTGGTCGTATCTAGAGAAGTAACCCATCATGGACATATGAGCAATCCCTACCAATTTTTGCAGAATGTAGTCCATCTTAGTAAAAGGGTAATTATCTTTTAGTGAGGCCTTGTTTAGATTCCTGAAGTCAACACATAACCTTATTTCTCCATTATTCTTCCTAACAAGAACCATATTTTTTTACCCAATCGTAGTATCTTAACATCACAATTATCTTAGCCTGTAACAATTTCTTCACCTCCTTTTCAGTGGATGGGAGAAACAGACGACTAATCTATCTGAGATTATGCTTATATGGCTTAACCCTTATTTTAAGGGAACTTTATGTTGTATGACTCCAAGATCAAAAGTATTTAAATTTTAATATGACCAGGCAAACATATTCATGTACTCTTTAAAAAGGTCCAGGTTGATTTTTTTTGTATTCCCTAGGAACCCCTTTAGCTAATTTGACGATTCTCAGATCTCCTTCGGTGCCAATGTTACAATATTATACTTCTTCTTCGACCTCTTTCTTAGTTGGCTTAGTGGCCACATCATTTGAGTTAAAAAGCCTTTCCAATGGAACCAATCCTCTAGGGATGGTATTCCCCTTTAGTTGCAATATCTTGTGACTTGCAATGGTTTCTTCCCAACCAAGCTGTTGCCACATGTCATCTCCTCATCCTCGTGTTCAATCACTCAATTTGAAAAATCTACAATAACCTCCATGAAGTGTTTCATTTGTTCCTCATATTCAAACACCTATGAATAATTGACATTGTTTAGTATTGAAGGTTTTTACCTAACCTTAACTTTGTATCTGAGCAAGGGGTTTTGAGGAGACTTGAAGTTACTAGCAGCTACATCCAAGGAGTCAGCCATTCGATTTCTATCTCTGAGAAACAATTGTATATTAAAGGCTATGAAAAAATTCTTAATCATATCATACCTCATTTCGGTAAGCCTTCAATATTGGATTTTAGTTTGGCATTGATTTATGATTTTCTTCACCACCAACTCTAAATCTCCATAAACTGCCAAGCACCCAATGTTAAGATTTATGGTAGCTTGTAGCCCTAAAACAAAGCTTCATACTCAACAACAGTATTAGTGGCTTCAATATCTAGCTTGAAAGAAAGAGGAATCAGATTGCCTTCTGGATACACTAGCAACAAACCTTTCCCATTTCCTTCCCTAGAATAAGCACCATCAAATTATAACTTCCATACTTTATTAAACTCTTTTGATTGTTCATTTAGCTATACAGAACATTCCACCTGTGTTTCATCTATGATTTGGTCATTTTTCTCTAACAACAAACAAGAGAAATCATTCTCTTTACCATAATCATCCATTGTAACTATCTTTACAAATATCGATTCTCTATACAATCAACGTTCCTCTCCACCAAACATGGGAATGGTGGCATATGTCAAATTTAATTTTATATATCCCCCAATTTTTTATCACAATGACCTCGATAAAAACATATCAAACCTTACATAGATGTAGCTAACTACAATATCCATTACAACACTTTTTATAGGGATCTGAGCCAAATTGACCGCGAGATATTTAATTATCCCCATGCATTTTACTCTCTTAGAATCAAAGGAATATAGGTCTTTATATGGTTTTTTCATTTGTAGCCCCAACTTCTCAATGATAGATAAGGGCATTGGATTATGAGAAGCTCCTAAGTCAAGCATACAATTATGTAATAGGATTTCATGAATTACCAAGGTAGCATAGAAAGGGGAAGTGGAAGAGTATTTCTCCTCAACATGATGTCCAAATACAACCATGGGTCTTTCTTCTTGGAGCTTTAGGCTATCTTGCTTAGGAGCTATGGTAGGTGGAATATTATGCAACCAACCCACAAAAAGATAGATCAGCAACTTAAAATTTATCCTCTCCAAGGAGGAAATGTGCTTTACATTACATATATGAACAATTCTTGGATGATACAAATGAAAAGACCCCCTTTGTATATATAGAAGTTTAGTGGGTCACAATATAATGAGAGCCTACATAACAATAATAATGTAAGGGAACAAAAATAACAATAGTGGGCTTCTATGGGCCACAACAATAACAATATGGGGGCTACATGGGCAACACAATAACAATAAGGGGGATACAATAGTATTATATGGACCTAACATGCCCCTCTCCTACAAAGTGGTGTCCTCAACACTTGAGTAGTTATGGACGATTTTGTATAAAATTATCATCCTGCTATGTGGAATCTTTAGCAGTTAAGTTTCTCCATTTAATGAGATACTATGAAATTAGTTAATTCCATAGTTGTTGGGTTCTTGTTTCCATGACTAATTCCGGCTCAAATATGATTTTTCCTTATTCGTCAAGTTCTGGAAACAGTATTAAACTGGAATCATGTCACCTATAACCTTCTTTAAGCATGAAATGTGGAAAAATGGGTGTACTCAAGAATATGCAAGGAGCTCAAATTTGTATGCCATAGTACCAATCCTTTGCAACACCTTGTAACGACCATAGTACTTGGGTGATAATTTATTATCCTTCTTAGATTGCTTGGGAGACATTTTTTTGTATGGCTGTAGCCATAAAAATACCCAATCACCTACATCAAAATTTCTTTCACTGTGATGTTGATCCGCCTATTGTTTCATTTGATTTTGTGCTAGAGTGAGATTATCCTTTAAGAGTTGGAGAACTTGTTGTTGATGCTTGATGGTGGATGATATAAAGTGCCATAAATGGGGTCATTTTTGCTACAGTATGGAAGGAGGTTTTATACCACCATTCAACTAGAGGTAACCACTTGATCCATTGTGTTTGTTTGTTAGATGAAAAGAAATGAAGATATCCTTCCAAATATTTGTTAAATTTCTCAATTTTCCCATCAAATTGAGGATGATAAGATGAGCTATGAGGAAATTGAGTACCAAGACAAGAAAATAATTTTGTCCAAAATTTTCTAGTGAAAATGGGATCTCTGACACTTACAATAATCTTTGCATTTCCATGAAGCTTTTGAATTGTTAATATTAATGAAATAAAAATTGTGCTAACTTTGAAAGGATGAGATAATGCACAAAAGTGTGCATACTTGGTAAGTCTATCACCATGATGACACTCTTTCCTTCAGACTTGGGTAAACCTGTGATAAAATCCATTGATACCTCCTCCCAGTGTTGACATGGAATGGTGAAATTTTGTAATAGACCCAGGGTCCTAACTATCTCAACATTATTTTGTTGACAAAGAAAACACTCTGCCAAAAACTTTTGAATATAAAATTTAAGGCCATCCAAAAAAAAATCCTCCTTAACCCTATGGTAAGGTTTTAAAAATCTTGAGTGCCCTCCTAACGGAGAGTTGTGAAATTCCAAAAGAATCTTTTGTTTGAGTTTGGAATTCTTACAAAGATATAAGCGATCGTTGTACCATAATGAATCATTTTTCTAGTTAAATGTATCAAATATAATGGGATCTTGCTGAAACTTTCGAATGAGTGACCACATCTCTTCATCCATCTTCCATTCATCCCTTGCTTTGGTTATCTACTCAAGTTGGATAATAAAAATGGAACAAAGCAATGCTTCCACATCCTCATCATTTCTTGAGAGTGCATCTGAAACAACATTTTGCGTCCCTTTTTTGTAGATGATTTCAAAATCATAACCCAACATATTTGTCACTCATTTTTTTTCTCTTCTGAAAATAACCTTTCTTCCAAAAAGTATTTAAGGCTATCATGATTTGTTGTTACCTTGAATTGTCTTCCCATTAGTTAAGGTCTCCATTTCTTTATTGGATGTAGTATTACCAACATTTCCTTCTCATAAATAGGTTTGTGTAAATACTTTCCTTTGTTTGGACAAATTTCAAAAGCAATGGGTCTTCCTTCTTGCATTAAAACCACACCAATTTCATTTATTGTCACAACACATTCCACAATAAAACAATTTGTGAAGTCTATCATAGAAAAGGCCAGTGCTTGGCACATTTCCTCTTTAAGATGCTCAAATGCCTTCATTACTTCTAGAGTCCAAGAAAATGCATCTTTCTTCAATAATGATATTAGAGGTGCCGCTATTCTCCCATAATTCTTAATAAACTTGCAATAATACCCTACCAACCTGAGAAATCCTCGAATGTGCTTTATGTTTGTGGGAAATTATCATTCCTTAATGGCTTCAATTTTGGTAGGGTCTACCTTAACACCCTCATGAGATACAATATGACCGAAATATTTCACCTCTTGTACTCCAAAGGAACATTCGGAGGTTTTTGCACATAATTGTTTCTCTACCAATGGTTTGAGCAACCTATCAACATTTTGAACATGATCCTTCAAAGACTTGTTGTAGATTAGTATATCGTCAAAAAATACTAACACAAATTTTCCAAGCAAGGGTTTGAAAATGGAATTCATCAAACCTTGAAATGTGGAAGGTGCATTAGTTGGGCCAGAAGGCATGACAAAAAATTCATAATGACCCTCATGAGTTCTGAATTCTATTTTTAGAATGTCTTTAGTCTTCATTCTAACTTGATGATATCTTGAATGAAGATCCATCTTGGTCAAGTAAATTTCTCCATGGAATTCATCCAACAATTCATCAATGATAGGACTGGGAAATTTATCTTTAATAGTGAGCTTTTTGATCTTCCTATAATATGGACACATACGCAATGATCCACCCTTCTTGTGCACCAATACTACTAGAGTAGAGAAAGAACTTTGACTAGGTTTAATTATAACAAGATCTAGCATTTTTGCAACCATACGTTCAATTCCACTCATTTGGGCATAACGATATTTGTAAGTCATGATGTTTGGAGGAGAAGTTCCTAGAATCAAGTGAATTGCATGATCATGATCACGAATAGGTGGGAGGCCTTTGGGAGTTTCAAACACCTTGTAATGATTTTCCAATTATTTTTGGACATATGGAGAAATAGATGATTTCGATGTTTGAACCCATAGTGAGAATAATTGTGAGATTGCGCTTTGTTTTTCTTTCTTCAAAAGATTTTTCATGCCATTAGAGACGATTATATTTCCTGATTCCCCTACGATACCCCTTAATTCAACTTCCTTTCCTTCCCAAAAAAAGCTCAAGAAAATTTCTTGAAAATCTAAAGCTATTGTCCCCAAACATTGTAATCATTGGACTCCTAGTACAACATCAACACCGCCCATTGGAATGGAAACAATTGGACTATTAAATACATATTCCCCCATGGTTAGCTTGATACTATGGCTCTTTCTAGAGCAATTTATAGTTCCTCCATTTACAACCATCACTTGACACTCTCGTACTGGATATATGAAGAAATTCAATTCCTTGGCTATCTTACAATGAATAAAATTATGGGTACTACTTGAATCAATCAATATTATTACCTTTTTCTTCTCGATATATCCTTATATCTTGAGAGTTCGAGGAGTGATAATTCCTGCAAATGCATTACAAGATAGGGTCAAATTCATTTTTTCTTTCTCTAGGGTTGGTTCCTGGTGTATATCCTCCTCTTTTTATGTTTCTTGTTCCTTTTCTTCTTCCTCTTAACAATATATGTAAAATAATTTCTTCTCAGCACACTTATGACCTTTAGCATATTTTCTATCACAACAGTAACAAAGCCATTTTGCTATTTTTTCCTCCAATTGTTGTGTTGTCAACCTTGTAGTTTGTGGAAGACTAAGAGCAACAACACTTCCATCAGTATAGTTGTGAGCGGTAGACTTCCTTGTTGCCATAATTTTGCTTTCAACTTTTCTTGCCACCGTGAATTCCTTCTCCAATGAGTCAAGTTTCCAACGCTGAACCTCATGTTGGATGTTATATTTTAAAGTCCCTATGAATATATCAATCCTATGCTCCTTTGGAATATCGGTTACCCTAATATTCAATTTTTGGAAGTCTTCATTGTGCTGCACCATTGAACCCTTTTGTTTGAGATTTATCAATTGGCTAAAGAAGATGTTTCTCTTTGTATCCTTATAATGTGCTATCATTTCCTCCGTAAACATTTACCAAGTGACAAGTGGTTTACGAGAAAAAATCCATATGTGACATATAAAATGATTGGGTTCTAAATATAAAGATGAAATACATACATTTTGTGAGGGTTTCACATCCTATAAATGAAAATATTACTCCATCTGTAGTATCCAAATTACCAGATCCTTGTCATCAAACTTCCTCATATTTATCTTTGGAATGTGGTGATTCGTAAAACCCACATTTGAGTCTCTAAAATATTAATTCATATTAATTTTTTCTTCATCATGATTTTCATGGATTACTTTGTGACCACTGGGAAGCCTTTCTTCTAGTAACTTTTACAAACCTTCCTTCAACCCCTCTATCTTGACATTCATCATTTCTTCCATGTCTACTTTTAAAAAACCTTTCAAAACTCCCACACCCATTTTTTTACCATGTATCTTAACTCCTATGCCCCTTTTTATACCATCTATCTTAGCATTCATCATGTCTTCCAATTCATTTTTTGTTAATTTTTATGAGACTGAAAGTTGTTGCATTTGGTCTCATAAATTTGATATATCATGTTGTATTTCTTCCTCTTCTTCATGTGTCATAGAAGAGATTTATGGTTTCTTACTAGATGTGTCCATTATTTTTGTTCCAAGGAATTTTGGAATCAAAAAATGATATATATGCTTCAATATGCCCTTGGAATCACTTCAAACTAATTTTTAAAACAAAAGTTATGGAATTGTTTTAAAAAAATACACACCTTTTTCATGTTTTTAAGAGCCCAATCTTGAAATAGTTGTAACTCTATAATTTCATATCTCCAAGTTCTAAAATTTATTCTTGTGGTATATCTCTAAGTCATCTTTCTAACCCCACAAGTCTGAACGAGATTGGATTCTTAAAGGGAGAGTTATGCCAAATCTCCCACGATGGCCTTATTATTGACTTGTTCAGTAGAGCAAAGTTGTATGGTATGTCACGTGTGACTATTTCAATCTTCAGCCCTAAAATTGATACACAAACAACTACCATCAATTCAAGTTCAGACACCTTTTACATAATTCAAGTCCGATTCTTGAAACAAAAGTTATGACGATTTTTCCTAGGTCACTTGTTTGCAATAGAATTATGGAGCCTACAAAAACTCTAACTTCCTCATATCATATCTCCAAAAATATAGATAGCGAAGCTCTGAATGTTTTCCAAGAAGTTCCCCACACATTTGGCTCCATTTGGTAAAAATTTCAACTTCTTTGGCCTCGTAGAAAAAACGTTATAGTGAAAATTCCAAGATGACCTACTTGAAGAAGCAAAACCCTAGAATCCAAAGCTATGATACCAAAGGTTATGCAACTAGCTTACAAAAATATAGATCGCCAACTTAAAATTTATCCTTTTCGAGGTGGAAACATACTTTGCATTATAAAAGTAAACAATTCTTGGATGATATAAATGACAACAACTCCTTTATATATATAGGAGTCTAATGGGTCACAATATAATCAAAGCCTACATAACAATAATAATATAAGGGAAAAATAATATCAATAGTGGGCTCCTATGGGGCACAAAATAAAAATATGAGGGTGACATGAGCACAACAATAACAATAAGGTGGATACACTAGTATTAGAGGGACCTAACATAGACACATGAACTAAGACACTTGATCTTTATAATTATGTTGTTTTAACTTTTCTGTTAATGGAATAGAGATCTTGACCTTCTCCAACTCCTTTTGAAGATTAAAGGCAGAGGGGCTCCTATTGCAGCTTCATCAGGTTCCTTCTCCTTATGACATAATGACTTTGTTTGGGGAGACAATTGCTTTATTTTGGGGACTTCAAGATTATAATAAATAGGATCTGAGAACTCCTTCTTCGTTGATGGGACTCGATCAAGATGTTTATTTCCTTTCTTTAATGACTTAGGGGGATTTGAGTGGGGAGGCTCTTCATTTTGATATTGCAATATAGAACCTTTCCTAGAAGACTGGAGGTCATATTTTTTGTGTAATTGGGCCTGCATGAAGTTAGAAAACTACCAACAATAGTTGTTAATCTCACCATCATTTAGTGGGGCATCCAAGTCATCCCCTTCTTCCCCATGTGCTTTTATTTCATGTTCCTCGTTAGAAAGAGAGAGAACTTGTTTTCTTGAACATCTATGGTTTCTTCAACATGTTCCTCTTGATCATCTTCCAAATACAAATGTGGCTTAATATGATCATTCTTCTCCTTTATCTCTCTTTACAAGAGCTGCAAGGGTGGTCTTTTATATTGAAGGTTGAAATTTTGATTTGGAGATGGTTTACTCTGTCTAGGAGGATTTATGTTTTCCAAATCCAATTTTAGAAGCTTGTTAGGCAAATTTCTTATCACCTTATTCATTTCCTAAAGATTTTGTTCTTAGGTTTTCTTCCCATGGCTCTAAGAGATGGCCTTCTCTTTTCCCCTCCTCTTATCCCCATACTCAGTTTTCCCTTTCCATTTCCCAGTGGAGGTGAAATTTTCTTCAACTTCTAAAGCATCTATTTGAATCTAGTCTAGGGTATGCTACTTTCTTTCTCTAAGAGTCAAACTAATTTTAGGTTCAAAATCCCGAGCAAAAACCATTTTAGCAGCAGCCTGTGGAGGTTTAATTTCAGCTGGAAGACTATTGTATAATTTGTTAAACTTTTTTATGAATTCTAAAACATCTTCATTATGTTTTTTCTTCCTTTCATTTTATTCGGTGAGGATGTACCCAATGGTCCCTTTTGTCTCCCCATTTCTGCATAAAAGAATTCTCCATTTCCTCCCAGGTAGTGATTGAAGCATTTGGAATGGATTTGAACCATTTCCTTTGCCTCTACATCTAAGGACTGGACAAAGAGTCTTAACACCACATCTAGGTGTTCTACATTCATATTTTCTTCAAATGCACAGACGATTTCTATATTTCTTTGAGCTGAGATATCATCTTCTCCAGTGATTCTTGGCAAGAGTTTAAGATAATCTTGTGGCATACCATTTAGGAGATGAGGCAGGTCTAGTGGAGAATATTTATTTAGAAGAAAACAAGGGAAAACCATTTTTTGCAAGGGAAGTGGTAGGAGGTTTAAACATGGCTTTGTTGAGGAGATGTATGAGTTGTAGCTCATTGGAACTGTGTTGGGAAACTGCTAATGATTTTTGTTGGACTATTTATGAGAATATATTTAACTTCCCCGGGTTCTAGGAAGGTATGAAATGTGAAGGGAGGATATTTGAAATAAGACTATTTGATTTTGAGTCTTGATAAAAATGGGCCAAACAATGTACAACGTTCCTCGGGATAATCCAAAAATTTGGAGGAAGGCTCAAAGAAATTTGTCACGACCTTCTGAGAGCTAGAGTATGATACTTCTGGAAAATAGGTCACATGAACTGGAGTGACAAGAGTTCTTTCTTTCCATACTTTCCTATATATTATCTTTTCAGGGTGAAACACAGGGGGAGTTCTCAGTTGTGAAGTATTGGAGCGAGTGTGTGGCCTTTTAAAAGCTAAGGTGCTCAAAATGAGATTCAAACAGTGGAGTTTCCAAGGTGAGACATCTTCAACCCACACTCCATTTTTCCGGCCTTACTAAAGGGTGTAAAAATGTCGTACCCAGGGAAAATATTTTGATTCATCCCTGGAAATGGTGCTAGAAGATGTTGTAGTTCCTAGAAACAACCCTTGGGCTAAGGAGAGGTCAGTGCCTCAGACATAGTCTCTCTTGAATATAATTCATTGCTACTCAAGAGATAAATGAAAATGACTTTAGATTTGGTTCCATTACCTTTTCTTAGAGGTAGATATAGTATATGCAATAGCAATACATCATTCCCAAGGATAAATGCTTTAATTTTGGTGGCCGACACATAGAAAATGAAACTTATATTTGTCATTGCAGTAAATATGAAAAGGACAAATATAATGTAGGAACCTAGTGCATAGGGGTCGATAAACACATAATCCTACGCAATAATACCAGTAGAATTATGGAAGAATAAAAAATGAAATACAAAAATTATGGAGTGCATTTTAAGGTTTCTAGCTCAATATTTCATGGGTACAATATGTCAAAATATAACACAATAAATTTGTAACCTCATAGGTATTGTTTGGTACAATATAACATAATAAATCTATCATTTATAAGTGAAACCAGTAGCTACTACTTACACAATCTTTGAGGAAGAGAAACACATATGAAATGACATATAAAGGAAGAACACATACTGCATATCCCAAATGCTTGGAATCACCAAAATGTTTACATTTATCTTCTAGAATCAAAATAGATCATAGGCCTCAACTAGTGAAATTTGCAAAATAAACAATAACAACCTTGAGAATAAGAAATTAGAAAAAATTTGGAACATCCTCTGAAAACATAGTTCACAACTCTTGAAAACAAACTTCAGAACCTCTAAGAGTAGAATTTTGGAACCTTTTTAATGAATTTCCTCTCTCATTTTATAGGGAGAACCAAAGCAAAAACAACTTAGAAAAAAAATCCAAATGTTGGAGTTGTCTGATCGACTTAACTGTCTGAGAATGCAAAAATCCTAACGATTACAAAACAAAACTCATTCTCTTCTTGAAAATGCAAAAAATGTACAAAATAACAAACATATGAAAAATGTGAGGTGTCATGATGGATACAACAAAATATCTCCATGTTGATTCTATAATTTCCTTAGGTAGACTCAGGCTCCAATGTTTGGATCAGTGGTTGGTTGATGATCTGGTGATACTTTTGTTACGATATTCCCCATGATTTCAGGCCATTTCACCTATCACTTTCTCCCTTTAAGAACTTGAATTTGATCTTTCTAGAAAGGGTCCTGATATGGTGGGGCAAAGTGGAGATGCTTTGTACTTAGTTGTTCACCCATCTGTCCCTTTATTTTATTTGTGGTACAGTATCAGAACTGAAGACATCATAACTTCTTTAAAAGAAACATTGTGAAATCCTCAAATTCTGATGCCTTCAACTCATGTTCATTAGCCCCCTATTTCTTATTCACCATAGAACCATCACCTGTCACCCTCCGTCTAGAACTCTGGGGTTTTGTAGTATTAGAGCCTTCCTTTATTGTAACTCTTATAAAAGGGAACATTACGAAATCATAACATTTTGATGCTTCTGAGCCCCTTTTCTCTTAGCCTTCTTATCGTAATTTTGTCGTAGAACTGGGTGTCATGACTAGTGGCTTGGGCCCTTGGGTGCTGAAGCCTTCAAGCTCCTGTTGGGGCCATATCTCCCTTTTGTATTCATGCTTCGCTTCTGGTTCTTTGAATATTTGTGACCAAGTGACACATAACATCGGAGATCCTTATTATCGTAGCCTTTTCAAAATAGAAATAGAATAGAGCTATGATATCTCCTTGCTCTGATATTCCTTCTTGGCACTTAGGTGCTCTGTCCATCCTAATCCCTTAGTTCTTTTGAGTTTTCATGACCCAGTGCCACATAACGATTGGAACCCCTCTCATCAAAACACTTTCGATAAAGATTTATAAAGAGGTTCTGATTTCTCTCTCTTCTGATTGGCTCCATAACGCTTGGGTGCTTGACATTGGTTTACGCCCTTGGTTCTCTTAACCCTAGAAACCAAATGCCAACAACACATCGAAAACCCATCTCATCAGGATATTCTCCAAAAATGAAATTTCAAAAGGGGTTTTGGATTTCTAACCTTCGATATTCAACACAACATTTGGGTCCTCCTCCTTTTATATTCCCTTGGTCCCCTAGGTCCTCACGACTAACTACTAAGAGCATCAGATCCCCTCTATTGGATTAGAATTTTTATAAAACAATTTAAACAGGGGATTACAAATCTCTTTCCTTTGAACTGCCGATCTCCGAAATGATATAATGTTGACTTCATCATCTCCATGGGGAGCCCCCTTTGTGGTGACACATGTCACCGAGATTTGTCCCATTACGCTCTCAAAAATGTCAAAATCAGCTACCACATGTCCACTATATGGCCACATCACATTGATGTCATTTGTCTCGTTAGCCCCTTAGAGCCAATTATTTGCTGCTAAGTTTCCTATCTTGAGGAGAGAGAAAGGGTCCCTTGAGTCCTTGGATTTTCAAGTATTTCCTTTGCTTTTTTCCCTTCTCAACGAAATCGAGACTTATAAAGAATTATATATTTTAAAAGGTTATGAGGTCCTGATTTCTAATGTCCCGAAATGAACGAACCTCTGAGATTTGGGTTTCGATGTACCCTCTACTCCGATGTCCATCCCTCCAATATCCGGTCCCGATATACCTTCCTTCCCATTATTCTGATATGAGGTTTTGATGTGATCGCCTCCCGAATTTAGACACTCCCCTTTTCATTTCAACCTCTAATATTTTGATGCTTTCCTTTTCATTTGGACCTTTGATATTTTAATGCTTCCTTTTTTGACACCCCTCTTAATTATGGCTCCCAAAATTTCAGGTCTCCAATCTAATTTTGGCCCCCTATATGCTGAGCCTTCTTCAAAATGGTCATGGGATGTGCTTCCTTTTCCCCTTTGATTTCCCTTTGAACATTCAAGACTGAACCTCTTCCTTGTTGTATTAGAGATGGAAAACATGGCCATTTTGAAATAAATACAAAAAAGTAATGTAAATACAACAGGGTATGTGTTATATTCTTTGCATGAGAAGCTTTAGGCATTGTTATGTTACATCAGGTGTAGCGAGGGGGAGACAAGTCACAACCTGCTCACTAAGGGATTTGGAGGGGGTCGGTAGCCCCAACATACAAGGTTTGGGGCAGCGCCCCAAATTTTCTTTTTTGTGACCCCAAGGATGGGGGCAGGACCAAGGATGGTTTTGCACATGGTTTTGTTTTAGGCATGGTTTTGGGCATGATGGTTTTCCCATGGTATTTTTTTGATCTATTCAAGGGAACTATGGTTCATAACCTTGGGTGAATGGATTGGGGGTTTATGAATGCTTCAACATATATATAATATATTATAAAATTGAGAGGAATATAATGGAAAATCAATATGGTTTCCGTGAATTTGGGCTCTAGGATAAAAATATCTAGGTATATTTTATGTTCTCACCTTTGTATTTTTTTTTCGTTTTTTATGAATTTGTTTAGATGTAATTTTTGTAAAGGGTTAAAACCTTTACATGGTATCAAAACAATTTTGGCTTCAATGGGATTCCTTTGTAGGTGAGGGGTTTTTCTCAAGCATTTGGTAGACTTAGTTACAGTGGGATATCTGTTGGATCAATTCTTGCAATGAAAGAAGATGATGAACAATGGGAAGATAAATATTTATAAATTCAATGGCTAGATTTTTGAGTTGCGGAATCTCAAGATGGAGGATATATTGGTAGATAAAGATTAGTGGATCATGGTGGATCCAGTTACTAAACCAACGAAAATGTCAATAGACGACTGCAACAAGTTAGATCGAAAGGCATAGAGCACAATACTCCTATGTCTCAGATTCATTATTACTGAATGTTTCAGGAGAAGCTAGAGCAAAGGATTTTTGAGACAAGTTGGGGGCTTTGTATCAATCTAAGTCCCTGGTGAACAAATTGTTCCTGTAGAAAAATATGTCTTACCTAAAGATGAGGGACCGAGACTCGATGAAAGAGTATCTAAACTTCTTTAATACTATGGTAAATCAATTATTTTCTATTTATTTTAAAATTTCAGATGAAGTTATGTGCATCAATATTTTGTGTTCTCTACCATACTAATGGGATAATCTAGTTATTGTGATAGGTAGGAATACAACTACTTTGAAAATTGATGAAATTAGTCTCATCCTTTCCTACAAAGGGCCTTGTGTGTAAGAGGATTATCCCAAAGCATAAATATAAATAAGTCCTCAAGTGGGAGATATAAATCTCCATGAAAAATTGTAAAGGTATGTTGGAAATGTGGAAAACAAGGAAACTACAAGAATGATTGTAAATCTAAGACTCCTGACAAGGGAAAGGGATTTGATGATGCTCCTTTTGCAGAGATGAATTTCACCTCAGATGAAGGTGTGGATTCATACTTGGCTTCTTCTTCAACTACACACATAGATCATGAGGTATGGTTGATTGACTTAGGTGCATCCTTCCATATGACTCTCCACAGGGAGTGGTTATTCCAATATGAGAAATTTGATGGTGGTGATATCTTCCTAGGTGATGACAAGAAGATCAAAATCATAGGGTGAGGAAAATTCAACCTAAAATTGATAGATGTAGGGATTATAACACTTCTTGGTGTTTTACACATTCTTGTATTGGCCAAAAATCTAATTTATGTAAGCAAGATGGATGTTGCATGTGTAAAGGTGATGTTTGAGAAAGATACATATAAGATGGTTCATGTAGCACTCGTATTAATGAGTGGAGTTCAGATTGAAACACTATACAAGATTCCGGGAAACATTATTATTGATGGGCACAATAGTTCTAAGGTTTTCGAAAGTGGAGCAGAAAATCTTGTAGTCTCTGGTGAAAAGACTATGTTGTGGCATCAAATACTATGACATATTGAATAGAAGGACCTTCAAATATTACATGGTAATGGTATGATAGAAGGTATTTCTAATTTCTCTCTATATTTGGATTCTTTTTATATGTACAATATGTATATGGGAAGTTAAATAGGGTGAATTTTTATTCTGGTGTTAAGAGGGTAAAAGGAATATTTGGGCTATTTTACTAATTTTTTGAAATATTTAAAAAATATTTTCACTTCAAGTTGGGAAATAATTTGGAAAAAAATTCTGGTCTATTTTGCTTTCTACAGTTGACCTGGAAAAATGCACTAGAATTTGTTACTAATCTAAATTCAGTGTTACAATGCTTTGTAAATTATCTATTTTAAAGTAATTTAAAATGCTAGAAGAATCTTAAAAATTGAAAGAGAGGTCCATTTGGGAGGGGGGATAATCTTGGAAGAAGAATGTCCTCATATTTGACTTATTCTTCCAACAAAGGGCATAATGTGAAAACTATGTTTTTGCATTTTTTTTAAAGTTGAACTTGGAGATTTTTAGAATTTGTTTTATTAAAAGCTATTTTACTTAATGCAACATTCCTCTAAGGTAAAATTCACTTGAATTTAACTTACTCCTCGAAGTAGGGTCATAATTTAAGAGAAACAAGTCTAGTCTTTTAGTGTTTTTTCCTTAAATTTCATTGAACTAAATAAAACGATTTTAGGACAGGCACAAACTCCTTATTATAAAACATCCATGTGAAGTGTAAGATCCAATGAACTTAAAGTAGAAGAGTAAATGTCAAATAATAAATTTGCAAAATAGAAATAGAAAATTGAAACATGATTATACTAGAAATAGAAATAAAAACAATATTGTGCAAAACAAATATTGTGTTGAAACATAATTATACTGCTACAACCCTATTATATTTTGCACACATTATCTAATAGTATGTCTCTAAGGTTGATGAGTAGCTTTAATGTTTAAAATCCAAATTCAACAAGGGTTAAAGTTCTTTTATGGTTATGACGCAATGTATCTGTTATGATTTTTTTCACAATTTTTGTAGTTTTTTTACATGAATTTTTTTTATGCAATATTTCTTTTACTTACCATGATGTGATGTTGTATTTCAAATTGAAGTGTATAAATCTTTTTTTAGATGAGGTTAGGGTATTGGAATGACTTAACTATACATGTTATCAACTTCCCAAATGTGTTATGATCTTCCTCACAACCTTTGTCTTCTTCTTGACATGAATTCGTTCCATGCAACATTCTTTTTACTTACCATGATGTGAGGTTATGTTTTAAATTGAAGTGTATAAATCCTTTCTTGGATGAGGTTGGGGTGTTGGAATTAGTTAACTATACATGTTATCAACTTGACCAATGTGACGCAAGGATAACATTACCTCTCCTTAGGGAAGGGGATGAAGTGAATGAAAGTAAGTGAAATAAGAAAGAGAGAAAATTAGCAACAATGTTAGAGAAGAGAGACATGACTCATGATGTGAAAGCACACATGACAAACTTAAAATGGAATCAAAAGAAGAATTCCAAATTCAATGCCATTGAAAGTGCATAAAATGGTGAACCTAATGTAGCACAAAAGTGGAGGAGTGAGTTGGAAATGTCACTATCATGAAAATAACAACATCAAAGTAGGAACTATTGCTCAAGAAGCATGACAAAAGTAATAAATGAAGAAACAATTCTCTCTTTTAGAGATAATATGGGGGGAAGAAAAAGAAACTCAAAGGAAAAAGAGAAGGAAATAAGATAAATGACTATCCTAGAGAAAAAGTAGTGAGAATAATAAGTGACCATGATACAACCTTATAGAAGTAATTAAATCATATGAGAAAAATATGGGATTAATTTAAAGGATTTGATGCAATAGAACATATTCATAAACCAAGCTATGCTTTAAGGATGAAATCGATGGATGTAGTTCTTATTAAACATACGACCATATAAACCTTGTACAAGGAATTTTATCATATGAGATGAATATGGACCTAGTATCAATGATTAGATACACTAGGGATGTGTTTCCTAATTCTAACCATTCTTTTGCGATAAAAAACCTAAATTTTTCCCCTAAGAAATATTTAATAGTGTAATATTCCACAAATCATGCATTAGACCATAACATAAGCCCTATAAAGTGAATACTTTATGAGAAGAATATGGTCCCAAATTCAAAAATTAATCTCAATAGAACAAATCATTTTGGCCAAAGCATTAGTCAAAATCAACATTAAAAAACTACACCCTAATAATATTTTATAAATACATAAATTATGCATAATATTTTATAAATTCATAGATTATACATAAAGCTCTAAACCATGATATATAAAGTGAATATTTTTCCTATAAAAAGAATACATATACTTTAATTAAAAATTATGCCTAAAAAATTTGGGTCTCAAAAATTAGAATATTGTTCAAAACTAAGATCGATAATTAATTCCTAATAAACCTATCTTCGATCTGGTTAAAAATAAACGTAAAAAATTCAGAATTCTATAAAATTTCATTATATTTTAAAAACTATTTAAACCAATCTTAATTAAAAAACTTATAATACTTAATTATAAATTTATAAAATCTGATGATATATATCTAGAAAACTTTATCCATATTTTACAATACCTAATCAAATAATTATAGTTAAACTAGAAATCTACAAAATTTAATACATAAACTATATGTATTAACCATAAACTATGTGACGTGCATTTACAGGAATTGAAACGCTGCAAAACTCTAGTTATAATTTTCTGGTCATAATGTGAATGCACGTTGAGCAATTTGAAATTTTTGATGCATTTGACTTCGATATAACGTGTTTTTGTTAAAAAATATCATAAAAGCCATCACACATATAAATGTTAGGGGATGTTACTTCCCGCTATATGTTATTTTAATGATATTTTAGAATATGCTAAATGTAATATGCTTTCTTGAGATTATAAATGTTGGTCGTTTACCGAATTAGTTTCCAAATATGTAGCTATTTAAACTAATATGATTGTCTCATAATTATATTTAATTTTTTATTATATCATTATTTAAAAGTATATATGTTTAATATTTTGTCTTTGAGTTTAATGTATGTTTATTATTTTTTAGGTAACAAAAATTTTGAGAAATAATAATATACATTTCTCCATTATTGAGTGTATATATGTGGGTTTAATGGTTAAGAGCATTTGTTTCCTCCTAAGAGTTTATAGGATCAAAACTAGAGGGGGTAGAGTATGTATGCCTTCGTAGACTTAGCAGTCAAATCACAATGTGGAGGTGGGTCCCTTATCCTACAAACAAGGGGGTCTTATACACAAATTTGGTGTCACTGTGACCTTTAAAATAGATATTATTATTATTATTATTATTATTATTATGAAATTTAGAAAGGTAAACATATTAAATTATATAAATCATTTTATAATAAAATACAACAAAGGAAAACTAAATAACAATATAAAAATTTTCATTATTGAATTATATATATATATATATATATATATATATATATATATGTATAATTATAAATTTGTTTTGAATTAAAAGTTTTGTATTATTAAGAGAATTGGATTATATAGATAATAATATGTATATAAAAAGAATATTAAAAATAAGTTCTTAAATTATATGGCTTATATGAGCTATTGGTGATTACATATATACAAAAATTATTACATCTTGCCCTTTTTAGTCCTCAAACCTCTCTATACAAGCAAGCATTAAAACCTAGATAGAAACCATGCCCATGAATCTGAGGCAAACGACACCATAGCAACACCTTGGTCATCCACAAGAGCTAACCTAAATGCTCTGGGAAAGGGCCCTCAAGGGCATCACTAAAGCCATTGTCTGACTGAAAAGGAGCCGCGACTATCAACCCATGAACCAACAAACCACAATTGCAAAACACCTCAGCTAAGTGAACACTAATATCATGAGCCCCAAACCAGATGTGATATTCTGACATATGGAAAATGATATGCACCCAACCCAAAAAGCACATGCGCACAAATTTGATAAGTCTCCATAATCCAAAGATTGAAAGGCCATCCAAGGGCCTACCATAACAAACAAAAAATAGCTTCATGAGAGAGCCATATACTATCACTCACCACCCTATATCATTGTTTATTTTTTGAAGACAAAACAGCTCTTGGAACTCAAGCACTTGAGCTAGGAGGGTCTTTATCATCTCTGCCATCAGAGTTAGAAGTAAAATTTCTCTCCACATGCATGAGGCGAGCATCGATTTTGTCCATGCAAAAACTCATGTTTCTCAACACTCTTTTGACATCCTCGAAGGAAGCGAAGATGTTGTACTTCTCTACCTATTTATCCCTCAGTATCAAACTAAATAATTCCTTCATTTTTCAGTAAATCACAACTGGGTTCGAGTACTGCTTCTTTCTACCCTTAGTGTTCCCAAGGCTTGGCACTTTCCCTGCCAGGTCCTCAAGCAATTCAAAGTCATATATAGACTGCATCTCCTCCCTAGATTTAATATCTAAATCCCTTATTTGCTGCCATGTTTATGATGAAATTGCATTGAAGTATGTTTCAATAGAGTCATGGGAAAAGACCCTCACCCCTCTCTATCCATGACGGGTTTTGCTTCCACCACCCCTTCTACTTCTCTATCTTTGTCTTGGTGGCAATTTCAAGTCGCAAAGAGATAACTCTGATTCCCTGTGGGGATTTACCCTACTTGCAAAAGGACACACAGACCGACCCAAACCCCCATCGATGATGTAGGAGGATCCTCAAAATTTTCAAAGTTCAAAATTCACAGATGCTCGCAAAACTAGTGCCAAGTCGAAGAGCTCCTCGCGTTGATTCCAATAGTATATTTAGCTTCGAAAATTGCCTCTGTATGAGTGAGAAAACACACTCTAAAGGTTAGGGAAAACATGTAAAAAAAATGGGCCTTGTAGGACAAGTGGCAAGAACATACCAAGACATGTGGCATGGTGGTCAAATTAATTGCAGGCGAGTCAAAGTCAATCAATCAAGTCAATTGGCAGGGTAGGGGCTCGAACCTGTGACCTCCATTTGAACACTACAAAACTCTACCAATAAACAACGCATTTTCTTTGATTATTCATAGTGTAAATGTTATAATTGAAGCTATAAGGTATGGTGTATGGGGAGGAGGTTGGAGGGGCCTGCCATACTTGGCAGGTCCACCAACCAGGGAAAATTTTAATGATGAAAAATTATATTAAAGTTTAAAAACATTGGCGAATCTCACTAATCCCTAATGTGGATACTATAAAATGTTTGTTGATGTATTTGTAAAATTATTCAAATTTATAATGATTTTATATATAATATCTATATAATGTTGGCAACTTTTGAGGTAAAATATTTTTATATTTTAAAAATTGGGCGAATCATTTTTATAAAAAATGGAAATTGGTGAACCTAATTTTTGGAAAAATCATGAAAAATTAGCCCACCTCCGAATATTAGCCCCTAAAATTCCATGCCACCAACCCCATTAACTACGTTAAATTTCCACAATGTGAAGTCTCCATAACTAATGGATCAACCAACGGTCACAACCCAAGCCACAGGATCAACAATGCAAAATTAAGGTTGGTTGTTAATACATATGGCACTGTCGGTATAAGGATTAACCTTAGTCTATGTTTAGACTTAGGTTATAACAAATAAAGCATTGATCCAATAAACACCACACACCATATACTAAAGCATGAGGGCAATGTTAATGCAAAGTTTCATATAGCGTTTAGTTCCGACGAATGTAACTATTTTCCATATATGGCCTGGGAGGTTCACAAGTTTTACCTTGCGACCTACCCGTGGCCTTATAAAACTATGTTCCATTGCACCAGTGCGATAGAGTTATACAGTAAGCCTACAAAACTTATGATTTTTGTGTATATAATTTCGTTTTCTGGAATAACTTGGCCATTTTTGGGCCTTTTGAAGAACAAAGAGTTGCATTGTAGAGTAGAGGTCAAGCCCTTCATTCTGATAGTAACCAACAGTGTGTGTGTGTGCACAGTCCAGATTGGTGAAATTTTATGTAAAGATCCTTTTTGAACATTCCTAATATAACAGACACCCATTGGAAGTGGAGCCAGAGACATAGTCCACGAGGGACGAACTCTGTCATAAATGTTTATTGTGTTTTCTTCTTTTCTTGTCAATGCTCATGTTTATTTTCAATTCTCAAGTTTATGTTTAAGGCACTTAAAAACTTAATTTTCTCTTGTTCATTCACATAAAAGAAACCTTAGTTAATATTTGGTGAAATTGAGAAAATAGTCAATCTTGTGTTTTTGGATCATATTTTGGTATCAGAGCAAGGTTGACAATGTTTAAGCAGGATGTTTTCCAATATGAATGTTGACTAGATCCAGGTTGCAACGTGGAGAAGGGAAACTTGAAGAGTTAAATCCATATATTGGAAAGAAGAAAGTCTTCCAAAAGATGGCACGTTAAAATGAAGGAGAAGCTCCTGAGACAAAGAGCGAGGAGCAATTTCAGTAGATGTTCCTTAATATGCAAAGGATTATTGCAAAACTTTATGAAGACAAAGACTAGAGATGCAACTTCGTCTTCTAAAGGCACGAAAGTGAAAAAGGGCAAGGAAAAAACTAATGGTAATGAACCTTCTTCTCCTCCATCTTCATCTTCTTCTTCTTCATCATCCTCTTATCACTCTAGTTCAAATTGAAACTCACAAAAGAAACCAAAGAAATCTCATTTTTTGAAGCTTGATTTTAAGTATATGATGGTGAAATGAATCCCGAAGAGTTATATAACTAGATAAAGCAACTTGAGGTGTATTGTACAATTCAAAATATAGTTGATGAATCTGAAAAAATTCAGTTAAATGCACTTAGAATGGGGGGAACAAATTTGATTTGGTGAGAAATTAAAACTCAATCTGATTTGAAGCATAAAGGTAAAATTATCTCTTTATGGTCTAAGTTTGTTAAATCTCTTAGAAATCAATTCTATCCTTTAGGATATATGCAACATGTTGTGATAGATTGGTGGCATATAAGGAAAGGTGAGGGAGAGAGTGTGCAAGAGTTTACATAGGAATTTAGGAAAAATTCATTAGCACTTAATTTTCCATTAAACACATCATATACTTTTTTAAAGTATATCAGAAGTTTCAATTCTTATTTGTGATAGACATTGCTTATGTTTAATCCAGCTGACTTTGATGAAGTGTGTGTACAAGCCATTCATATTGAATCATGTGGCAGACCTTTTCAGTTCAACTTTTCAAAGAAACTATTCAAGCATTCAGAAAACAAAGACTCCAAAGACAACAAAGGGAAGAGAAAATCAAATGGGAATAAATTGATAACAAATAAGAAAGAAGGATAAAGGCCTACTTTTACTCATTGTCAGAGGGTTTGACATGATGATTCCAAGTGTTGGAACCTTCATATGGAACTTAAGGAAAAGAATTTCTTGAAGAATAAGGGTGAGATGAAAGCTAATGTTGCAGTCCAACAAGATTTGGGATCTGAATCGGGTGATGAAAAGAAGATAACTGCTATGGGTCTGATAGGTAATCCTTCTGAATTTGGCTTTATCGCTACTTGTTCTACATCCTCTTCAAAATCTAATGAGGTGATTGAAGAAAAGAATAGAGTTGAATTGTTTCATATCAGGATTATCTCCAAGCACACTAAGATAGATACATTATTCGATAGTGGATCACAAGAAAATCTAATATTTGAGGAACTATTAAGGAAATTGGGATTGGAAACTAAAAATCACCCAAAAACTTACTCTTTAGGATGGTTAAAGGAAAACACTCAGATGCAAGTTACAAAATAATGTTGTTTAAGGTTTGCAATTACAATTAATTGTGTTGATGAAGTTTATTTAGATGTGATTCATTTGGATATATGTGGGGTTGTGTTGGGTAGTCCTTATCTTTATGACCGAGATGCCATATTTCATAGAAAGGAGAAAAAGCATCATATTGTTAAGGATGGAATTGAATACATTCTCAGGGCACACAAAATGAAGACAAGGTTGGACTAATCAATGTAAATCAAATGAAAAGACTCATAAGTTCAAGTAAAAAGTATGTTCTCATGTTTATTAAAGAAAAACCCAAAGATAAGTATGACGCTTTTCAAGTCTGTGGTCATTAGTTTAAGGACAAATTGGTTGAAATAGTATATTCTTATAAAGAATTGTTTAAAGAACCAAAAACTCTACCTCCAAAATGAGAAATACAACATGGGATTCAATTATAATCTAATGCCCCTCTTCCGAATATTGGCATGTATCGTATGTTAGTAGTAGAAAATGAAGAAATTAAGAAACAAATTCAGGAATTGGTTGATAAAGGCTTCAATTGACCTAGTTGTTCTCCATGTGGATCACCGATCATATTAATACCTAATAAAGACAGAACTTGGAGGATATGTGTTGATTTTAAAGCCTTAAATAAAATCACCATTAAGAACAGGCATCCTCTTCCAAGAATAGATGATTTGCTTTATCAGTTAAAGAATTTTGTTTACTTTAAAAAATTGGATTTAAGAAGTGGTGATCATCATATTCATATTGCAGAGAATGATTTATGGAAAACTCGATTTAAGACTAGATAGACGCTTTATGAATGGTTGGTTATGATTTTTTGTTTATGCAACACTCCAACAACTTTTATTACAGTGATGAATAATGCGTTTCGTCCTTTTCTCGATAAGTTTTTCATAGGCTATTCAGAGGATATTCTTATTTTCATTTTGAGTTTGGAAGAACATGTAAAGCATGTTAAACAAGTTTTTGATGTGTTGCAAAGAAAGAAACTGTACCTCAAACTTTCTAAGTGTGAATTTGGGAAAACTGCCTTAGTTTATCTTGGTTACATAGTTGGAGGAGGTCATCTTAAAATAGATCCAGCTAAAATTGATGTGATTGTTAAGTGGAGAAGACCTCAAAATGTGATGGAAGTTAAAAAAAAATTTGGTGTAGTTCAATATTGGAGGAAGTTTATTTCTCATTTCTCTTTTATTGCATCACCACTTCATGCTTTAACAAGTTCTAAAGTTTCTTTCCATTGGGGAGGGAAAAAACAAAAATCATTTGATACTTTAAAGTAGAAAATTGTGAAAGATCCAATCTTAGCATTACCATACCTTCAACAACCATTTGAAATAGAAACTGATGCTAGTGTGTATGCAATGGGTGCAATGTTATTGCAAAAAGGGAACCATATTTTTTTTCATTTAGAAAGATTTTCTAAAGAAGTTTCTAACTATCCAACATACGATAAAGAATTATTTGCATTAGTGGAAAGTGTTAAAAAATGGAAACATCACTTAATGGACAAAGAAACAGTGATTCATACAAATCATCATCCACTTAAATACATTCAATCTCAAACTAAGTGCCAATAATCTCAACATTATAGATGGATGGGTTTTTTGTTGCATTTCCACTTGGTAAATATAAGAAAGGTGCCACCAATAAGTATCTAATATATTATCAAGACATTCTTTGAATGCTTCACTTTTTCTGCAAAATAGTTCTTTAGTACATGAAAGTTACATTGAACAATATGTTGAAGATACTAATTTCCAAGATGTTTATGAATCACTAACTCATGGTGCTTAGGTGGAAGAAGTGAATTATCATGTTCATGATAGGTTATTGTACCATCTTGGCAAGATATGCATACCACAGGGAGAAAGAGTGCATGTGATCAGGGAGGCACATTCTTAATGGCATAGTTAGAAGGTATTTCTATTGGCCTCGCATGAATGAAATAGTTTCGAAGTACATCAAAGGCTGTGCCATGTGTTCAGCAAGAAAACCAAGAAATAGAAAGTTAGGTTTGTATATGCATCTTCCAATTCCTTCTAGACCATGGGACAATATATCTATGTAATTTGTAGGAGAATTTCCTATGTCTAGAAAAGGGCGTGATTATTTGTATGTTGTGGTTGATAGATTTAGCAAAATATGTATTCGTGTTCCATGTAAAAAGAAGGTAACTGCTGAACAGACTGCACATATGTTCTTTTCAAATATATGGGTTCATTTTGGGTTTCCTACTTCCATCATTTCAGATCAGGACTCTCATTTCATGGGAGATTTTTGGTCCACTTTATGGGGACTCAAGGACACTAAGCTGAAAAAGAGCATAGCTTTTCATCCACAAACAGATTGTCAAATAGAGGTGGTGAACAAAAAAGTGGTACATATTCTCAGAGGCTATGGAAACAAGCATCCTAAGTGGTGAGATGAATCCTTACATTATGTCCAGCATGCCTACAACCCAGCCTTGCATTCTTCTACTGGTAGTTCTCCTTTTGAAACATGTTTTGGGTACCGGCCAAAATCACCAATGGACTTCATGTTTGGTGAAGAAGCTCAGGAGGATGGACATGGATATGTTGAAAAATAAATCAAGTTCATTCAAAGAATCCAAAAGATTCATGAAGTAGTGCAGGATCAATTACAAAAAAGTTAGGCCAAGTACAAAATGCACCATGACAAGCATCGGGTGGATCATCACTTCCAGGTTAGTGATCAAGTATGGAAACACATAATCAAAGAAAGGATGAAAGGTGAAGGTAAAAGGTTGAATTCTATCGAGTATGGTCCATTTAAGATTATTGAAAAGATTTGGAACAATGCATTCAGGTTAAATTTTCTTCCATACATGCACATATATTGAGCTGTAAATGTTGAAAATTTGAAGTTTATGAACCTCTTATGATCATGGATCTAAAGGAAAGTGTTAAAATTCCTACTGTAGATGATTTTGCAACTGAATGTATGACTAAGTTACAAGAATCTATCATCTTAGACAAGAAGGTTCACACTTTCATGCGAGGAGATGTTGAGTATCTTCGAGTGGGACTCAAAGACATGAATCTAAGAAAATCAAGGTGGATGGAGACCAGAAGAGTGAGGGGGTTGTTACCCCGCCTCATCTATTCTTAAAACCAAACTTTTGGTGGTCCAAAAGCTTCCAATGGAGAGGAATTATCTAAGATGATCCTTAAAATGCTTAAAGTTCAAAAGTCTTAGATGTTCGCAAAACCAACTCCAAGTCAAAGAGATTTTCGCATTGATTTTGGCAGTATATTTAATTTAGAAAATGGCCTCTGTATGAGTGAGAAAACACACTTTGAAGTTTAGGGCAAACATGTAAAAGAAATGGGCCTTGCAGGGAAAGTGGAAAGCACATACCAAGACATGTGGCAAGGCGGTTAAATTTAACCCAGGCAAGTCAAAGTCAATTGGGTAGGTTAATTTTCAGGGTCGGGGCTCAAACTCACGACCTCCATTTGAACACTACAAAACTCTACCAGTAAACCATGCATTTTCTTTGATTATTCATAGCGCAAAGGTAAAACTTGAAGCTATAAGGTATGGTGTATGGGGAGGAGGTTGGTGAATCCCAACGTACCTGGAAGGTCCACCAACCTCATTAACTAAGTAAAATAACCACAACACGAAGTCTCCATAACTGGTGGATCAAGGAACTATCACAACCCAAGCCACGAGATCGACGACGCAAAATTAAAGATGGTTGTTAATACATATGGCACCACCAGTATAAGGTTAACATTAGTCTATGTTTAGACTTAGGTTATAACAAATAAAACGTCGGTCCAGTAAACACCACACACCATATAATAAAGTGCGGGGGTAATGTTAATGCAAAGTTTAATATAGTGCTTAGTTCCAAGGAATGTAACTATTTACCTTGTATGGCCCGGGAGGTCTGCGGGTTTGACCCTTGACCTGCATGCGGCCTTATAAAACTATGTTCCATTGCACCAATGCGATAGAGTTGAACAGTGAGCCTTTAAAACTTATGATATTTGTGCCTGTAATTGTCTTTTGGGCATAAATTGGCCATTTTTGGGCCTTTTTGAGAACGGAGAGTTAGGTTGGAGAGCAGCGGCCAAGGCCTTCATTTTGACAGTAATTAGCAATGCCTGCATGCGCAGTCCATATCAGTGAAATTTTATATAAAGAACCTTTTTGAACATTACTAATATAACAAACTCCCATTGGAAGTAGACCTGGAGACGTACTTTAGAAGGGACAAACTCCATCATCAATGTTTGTTGTGTTTGGTTCTTTTATTACTATTTCTCATGTTTATTTTCAATTCTCAAGTTTATGTTTAAGGCACTTAAAAATTCAATTTTCTCTCATTGATTCACATAAAATATACCTTAGTTAATATTTGGTGAAGTTGAGAAAATAGTCAATCTTGTGTTTTCGGATCAACAAAGCCTGATTACCAACACATAATCTTTGATGGAAATCCACTAGTGAAGACAGAAGGCGTCGCTACTTCATCCACAAGCTTATCTCCCTCAATCATTGGAAAAAACAGACACCACCCTAAGACTATGGAACAAAAACAACCCATCGAGCAGAGACTCAACTTCAAATCCCACATAGAGCACCAAACTCATTATGCAAATAAACTTACCCAAGCCAATCTTTGCCACATAAACTAGATAAAACCACCGCCAACGATGGAAATCTGCCACAAACATAGACACCAAATAACCCTTGATTACTCACGAAAAATATGAGACTTCAAAGTGAAATTGACATGTTACAATTGAGACACACAACCCCTTAAGACCCAATTTACCAAAAAAGAACTTCAAGACATTCACAAAGACCACAACGGGGACTAGAACAAACATAATTAAATTATAGGTGATGGGCCTCCAAATTAGACATAAATTAAGGCCCATATGACCATGATTCAGTACATTAAATCTCTTATTTTTCATTAGATGACATATTTTTATCTTTAATATGTTCGTGAGGAAGCTTTAGAGATAATTTCATATTTGTGCCTAATATTTCTTTTTATAGAATATTAAGAATATTGGGCAGATTATGAAGATTTGGAGGATGAGATAATCTAGGTACTTTCTCCCTACTACAGGAGGATCAATATTGGATAATAAGTGAAAAAAATACCATGAAATCATTGACAAATTCTGGATCTCCAGTGGTTGAGAAAATCTAGGAATGTGTTCCCCGAGATTTAATGCAAATTCCTAGTGTTGGGAAACACTTCCACTATTTGAGGGATTTTGGAGGGGAAAACTTCCTCCTTTAAAGGAGAATGCTTCTCCATCAATTTGTATGAGTACCATTTCTAATTTTCCTCTAGGGCCATGTATTTCTTAGTCTTCTTGTGGGGAAAATTGTTATTTAACAACTCCACTTTTCTTTCTAATAGGGATGTACTTGGATTTATTCAAATAATGAAGTTTGGTGCCTTTTTTATATTCTAAAGCTTGGTTTCCTTCATAGGACTCTGAGTTTCCTTGGGCTTGGCCATCCCATGAGCCTCAAAGACCTATTATACAATTTATTTATTTTCTTTGAATGTATTTTTCACTTGCATCTCTTATTTCTACATTTCTTGTTCAGGCTTCTTTTGTTGTAGGTTACATTGGTTAAATAATTGAAGTGAGTTTTTTTATAGGTTATTTACAGAGTCACAAGAATTACGAATCCTTATAATAGATTTGAAAATTCATCTTCATCATTGAGCTACTTGGATTGGTTTCCTAGTCCACAAATCTAGAATGTCTTGAAGTCCCTTGCAGCAAAATAGTAAAAATTTCTTCTTATTTTTTAAAACATATTAGTTATTTTCATTTGATTTGATTCCACTTGTATTGGGTCAGAAAAAAAATTCAAGTTAATAAAAAAATATACCCCATTTAATTTACACTTGATTAGGTTAGGAATTTGGTAGGTTAACTAGCTCACTAGTTCTTAAATTTCCATATTTTCGAGTAGTAATTTTATGCTATTATTTAGCACATGTTAACACGGGTATTTTGGAGTGATTCAACTTGGAATGGAGTCCTAATAAATCCTACTTAGTAACAAAAAATATCCCATCCCATTTGTGTTTCATTTAATTGGTCATTCGACAAGTTATCTCCTCTTGTAGGAAAACATGACCTCATGTGGCACCTCTTGTAGCACTTTTGTAGCACGTGTATAGTTGACCCAGTTTGATCCAAACACTTGCTTTTTGCCTCTTAGGCTTGAATAATGACCCCTAGGCTCTAAATCCATGATTAGGGAAGAATAAAAACTACTTATTACTTTCATTTTTACAAAGTATATTAGGCCTATTTCCTTGATTGCATTCTCTTAGGATTCCAATTACAAATTGTTGTTCTTACATAGGATTAGTTTCTTTTCAAGGAAAATTTTCACATTCTTACAATAGACTAATCATTCAAATTATTGCAAGTATAACAAGGTTTACATTCTGTGAATAGAAAAGTACTTTTCATTCCTGCAAATAGCATAACCTTTACCTTCTTGCAATTAAGGTTAGTGTTTACATTTGAGCAGATAGCATTTCCATTTCATGCAAATAGAGTAACATTTTCATTTCTACAATTAGTTTAGGCTTTTATTTCATCAAACTCACTCCATTACATTAGATCAATGAAATAAGGACACATTTTATGTTGCACATATTGTGTTGAAACCTATTAAGTTTGTACGAACCTTGGGTTCATAATTTAAGTTAGTAGTCATTGCCGGGGAGGTCACTTTTTTGCATCATTGTTGGGGAGGTCACTTTTTGGCGCTGTTTCCGGGGAGGTGTGAAAGTATGAATTGTTTTCTTTCATAGTTGATTAATTTCTTTTACTTTCTGCAAGAACAAAATTTCATTAGGCATATTTCATTTCAAAGACATAAAAACTACATTCCATTAGCATTCTTATTCAAATTTTTTTATAAAAAAATACGTCTCCAACACCAAAGCCCCCATTTGATCACGTGGTGTAGTAAGAACCACATCATCATCCACTTTTGTAGGTATAATAATAATAGGTGGCATATAAGGTAGAAGAAATTGATGGAGATGATTACAATGACAAAGATCCTCTTTGATTTCCCATTCAACATACTGATATTAGTGTTCATATTCAGAACATCCCTCCATCTTTCCTTCCTAACTTCCATGGTATGAGGCAGAGTATTTGAACACTTTCACTTTGAATTTAAAATACTTTGTATATCTTATGGTTCCTTACTAACCACTCAAAGGTTGATATTGTTTCCAATTACATTGAAGAATAGAACTCTTAAATGGTTCATGAGTTTAGGGAAAAATTCAATAAGATCATGGAATGATATGCAAAACATATTTCTAGAAAAATATGAAGATCATGATCTTAAAGAAAAAATGATTAGAATGAATCAAAAGGAAGATGAGAGCATTGAGGATCTAATAGAGAAATTCATATATACTATTAAGAGGGAAAAAATTACATAATTTAGGATTTGACACACTAAAAGCCCTATTACTTAGAACAATTAGAGATGAGTGGATTGATCTTCTTGATCTCATGAGTAGAGGTGATGTATACCAATTATCATTCGAAGAAATTTGTGAAACATGCAAGTGAATATTGGTAAGTCAAGCAAAACTTGGAACTTTTCTTGATAACTTTAAAACATAAATTCGTAGCGATATAAGCGAACAAGTAGAAATGTTAAGAATGCAAGATGAGAAAAAAGAAGATGTTTCTATTTTTTTTTTCCATGCATAATCAATGCTATTCAATATTTCCCATCATTACTAAGGTTGAAGCAATTTTACCAAGAGGACAATGGAGAAATTCAATCACCGAAGAAGATATGTTATGTAGCTCTAACAAGACCATGATAGCCTAGTCAACCTAGTATGATTCAAGAACCTAATTCAAAATTTCAAGGTTTTGCACATCCATGTCAAAGTAATCAGAACACACCCTTTCCTTGGTAGCCTTGGCCATCTCAACTTGAAAACAATTCTTGGTAACAAGGGTGGCAAGGAACTTACAGGAGCAATCCACAATATCCTTACTATTTTCCTCGATATACTCCATATCTAACTTCATGTTATACCTACCATCCACCTCCACCACAACCACAACCACCACCTCAACCACATCCATCTCAAAGATCCACCCCCACGCAACTACCTGTACCACCATATAAACCCACAAAAGGAAGTAGTTGAACCCACTTATAATGCTGAGGTACCACACTTCCAAATATCTCCTCTTGATCTAAATGTTATTCATCTTAGCTCAAGAAGAGTATGGCAAAAATATATTCTCTTGGTGTCATTGAAGGACAACATTCATAAAAAGAAGATTGAAATGAGAAGACCAAAGGATCATGGGTTGCACTTGATGAAGAGCATATATCACAATCGGAGATTGAGAAAGTTCCCTCATATTTACCATCAGATCCTCCATGTGTTCAAGAGAATAATAAACAGAAAGAAGAGTATTTGAATGTCATGGTAGAAGAGGACACAAAAAGAGATCCAAATGTGCAAGTGGATAAAAGGCATCAAGGCTATATTTAGGTTTGGTTCCAGAAAATGAACAAGATGGAGCATCACTCTCTTCTTCAATAATGCTTGATATCATCAAAGTCAAATCATTTGGTCTCTAAAATTCAAGTACATGTCAAATCATATATTTCAAGCCTACACATCATTTTATCTATCATATTGATGTGCATATGGATCCATTGGATGTATTCGTGTACTTGAAAGAGATTTTAGTTTTTCAAGTAGAGTAGAATAGAAGAAAGAAACAAAAAAATTAGAAAATAAGATGAAAAAAAAATCTTAGGTGAAAACCTCCTTTGAGGTGCTTGACATTGGATCACTAATTTAAAACCTCCATGAGGTGGTCAATGAGTTCAAAAAAGAGAAAAAATAGAAAAATAAAATATCCTAGGTGAATGCCTCCTTTGAGGCGCCTAAACAGACTTACTATTTGAAAACCTCATTGAGGCAACTAGTAGGCCTAAGAGAAAAAAAAAATGAAAAGAATGAAAAGAATTCTTTGCTCCATGTATCTCTCTCTAATGAATGCAGGTTCTCTCCAACCTTTGCAAGCAACAAGAACAGTTTAGCACCAAAATACAAAGTCAACCAAAGCTCTAGTCGAAGGAAATGAAACTTGGGCTTTCTTCTCCTTTGCTTAGATGCTCCAACAGGACCAAGGCCATATCAATACATCACCCTCATCCATTTCCAACATCCACCAATAATTTTCAATCCTTTCCCATTCATTTTCCTCATTGTCCTAAAATGCTACACGGTGGATTTGTTTTGCTACAGGAGGCCAACATACACAGGGAAAAAATTGTTTTTACCATATCTAGAAAATCGTGCATCCATTAGAATATATGTTTCATATGGATATGCATATGTATTATGGTAACCTGCTCAAGGAATTTCATCAAATTTCAATGCACACTTTTCGAGAAATTGGCCTCCATCACCTACAACGATTTTTAATTTTTCTCGATATTTGTGCATCCATTGGCCAAGATATTTTATGTGGAAGGGCATAAGGATGATGAAAACATGCTAAAAAAATGTCAGGTCATCCATTATACCATTTGAGAGATATGGATACAACAATTTTGGTACAAGAGACTGTCCTTAAGCGTGACAGGAGAACCTAGAAGTTCTACAGGAGGTATATTTGATTGGAGAAAGAGGCCAAAAGGTCATTTCTTCTTTAGGAAATATTTAAAGAGTCCAAAAACATCACTTCCATCACCCATCCACTCCATCTAGCAAAAAATAAAATTCAATTTCTACTTTTCCATACATAAAAAACATAGAAAATCTATGCTTTCAATTTTTCCACCACCTACACCACTTGATGATGATTTTGACCCTATCCTTATACCTTTTATGAATTTCCCTCAATATTACATTCAATATGAGGTATCAAAAGAGGAATTAAGTGACTTCTATAGGAATGATATTCCTCCTGTAGCAACCTATATAGTTACAACAAAACTCAACATCAATTCTTTTTTTCACCCAGAAAGGAGAAGATCCAACCACCTTGAGCATCATGAAGAAATTCCTGAAGTTAATAATGGGCTCACCCTCCTTAGGAAGCAGTCCAACCACTCCAATAGTAGCAGATTGGACAATAGGAAGAAACTTGCACACACAATGATTTTATAAGTCAAGGAATCATCAATATCTAAGGACATGTGGAGAAGAAAGCAAAGGAAATCAACACCTTCAAGATAATCATGTTATGAGGACTAGCTCCAACATGCAAACATATCCAACAATTTTTATATCATAGGTAGTCATACGCATGCATTTTTCTTCACCTATCCTATTGAGAATATTATGGTTAAAAAATATTATTTTCAATGCACACAAGAGATAGTTTTATAGGTTAAAGGTGGACAGTAAACTTGGCCACCCTCAACTAGTAAGACTATAATTTACTCAAATACCCATGCAATGTGGAGAATTCAAAGTGGGGAAAGTGATAATTACGAGGAATGAGGACCATATCACCAAGGGCGCCAAGCACACTACCACAAAAAGAAATGAAAGAACAAGGTTCAACTTCAGTTGTATCGATTCTCATTCCCAAAATAGTTAGAGAGACTCATTAAGGCATCAAAGGCCGAGTTAGATTATACTAGGGGCTTCCTAGGGTTCTAAAAAATCGATACAAAGTTGATTTGCATGTGTTATAGGATTGGAGATAGCTTCTACAAGAGAAACAAGGTTACTACAGGAGAAACAAGACTACTACAGGATAGAGACTTTGTGCTACAGGAGAAACATATTTACTATAGGAGAAGACAATGTGGCACTGGAAAGTCCAAAGAGTTGTAAAAAACCCGATTTTGAGAAAATTTACCCTAGATTTGAAGAGTTACATCTAAGACAAGGATAAGTAAACATTTTTCTCTGCCATCTCTAGACAAGAAACCTACAAAACCTCTTATTCCTCAACCAAAATTCTTATAGAATTTTTAGAATAAAAAAATTGAATGAGAATGTTTCTTTCGAATTATATAAGATAAGAAAGGAGATGGAATTTTTTTTGAGTTGAGTATGGATTTTCCCTTCCTCTAACTAGTATGGATTAAAATTATCTTTAACCCCTATAGTAGATTGGGACAATTTCTTTTCCAAACCGTAGAAAATAACAATGACAAATCATAGGGGGTGGGGGGTAGTTTCAATTAAAGAGAATCCACATACTCATAAAGGATGCTAATTATCCCATATCTGGTGGATAATTTTTGAAAATTTGTGTCATGGAAAAACATTGTGGACTAAACAAGGAGACTTTTCTTAATACACAAGCACAAGCCTAATTAGAACATGGAGAAAAGGATGGATTTATAGAAGACGGAGCTGAAGAATAAGAGGAAAAGGATGGAGTAAGAGAAGATGTGCCAAAATTCCTTTTGAGGTAGCTTGGGATGTTAAGGAGGCTACCAAGGCCATGAATGAGACATAATTAGGTCACTAAATTGCTCATAGGATGAGCAACACTTTTAGCAGGTTGGTATGATGGGCCTCCAAATTAGACATAAATGATGACCCATTTGACCATCCTTGAGAACATGAAACCTCTCTTTCTTTCATTATATGACATTTTTTTAGCTTTAATGTGTTCATTAGGAAGGCTTAGATATAATTGCATATTTGTGTCTAAGATTATTTATTTTTGTAGAATTCTGTGAGAATATTGAGAAGATTATGAAGATTTGGAGGATGAGATAATCTAAGGTCTTGCTCCATACTATAGGAGGATCAAGATTGGATAATAAATTAACAAAATATAATGAAATCATTGACAAATTATGGAACTCTAATGACTGAGAAAATCTAGGAATGTGTTCAACGTCATTGAATGCAAATTCCTAGTGTTGGGAACCAAATCCACTATTTAATGGATTTTAGAGGGGAAATATTCCTCCTTTCAAGGATAATGCTTCCCAATCAATTTTTGTAATTACAGATTCGAATTTTCCTCTAGGGGCATGGATTTCTTAGTCTTCTTGTGGAGAAAACTTGTTATTTAGCAGCGCCACTTCCATTTCTAGCAGGGATGTACTTGGATTGATTCAAGAAATGATGTTTGGTGCCATTTTTAGCTTCTAAACCTTAGTTTCCTTCATAGTACTCTGATTCTAATTAGGCTTGGCCATCCTAGGAACCTTAGAGACCTCTTATACAGTTTCTTTATTTTCTTTGATTGTATTTTTCACTTGCATCTCTTATTTCCGCATTTACTCTCCATGCTTCTTTTGTTGTAGGTTACATTGATTAAATCATTTAAGTGAGTTTATTTTCAGTTTATTTACAAAGTCACAACCATGATTCACCCTTATAACAAATTTGAAAATTCATCTGCATCATTGAGCTACATGGATTGGTTTACTAGTTCACAAATCTAGAATTTCTAGAAGTCCCTTGTAGCAAAACAATAGTAATTTTCTGCTATTTTTTAGAACATGTTAATGAGATTCATTTGAGTTGATTCCACTTGTATTGGGTCATAAAAGCAGTCAAGTTTATAAAAAAAATTTACTCCATGTTATTTACATTTGATTATGTTAGGCATTTGGTAGGTTAACTAGCTCCCTAGTTCTTGAATTTCTAGTTTTTAGAGTAGTAATTCTATGTTATATTTTAGCATGTTTTAACAAGGGTATTTTGGAGTGATTTCACTTGGAATGGAGTCCTAAGACATATTACTTAATAATAAAAAATTTCCCATGCCATTTTAATTTTATTTATTTGGGAATTTGGCAAGTTATATCCTCTTGTAGCGAAACAAGACCTCCTGTAGCACCTCTTGTAGCACCTCCTCTAGCACGTGTAAACTTGACCATATTTACTCCAAAAGCTTGTTTTTCATCTCTTTCGCTTGAATAATTACCACTAGGATTGAAATCTGTGGTTAGGGAAGAATAAACATCACTTAGTACTATCCCTTTTACAAAGTATATTAGGTTTGTTTCCTTGAATTCATGCTCTTAGGATTTCAATTACAAATTGTTGGTCTTGCATTGGATTAGTTTCATTTCAAGGAAAATTTTCACATTTTGCAACCAGACTAATGATTCACATTGTTGAAAGTAGAAAAATGTTTACATTCTACAAATAGACAAGTACTTTTCATTCCTTCATATAACATAACCTTCACCTCATTGCAATCAGGATTAATGTTTACATTTAAGAAAGTAGCATTTCCATTTATTGCAAATAGAGTAACATTTCCATTTTTGCAATCTGTTTAGGCTTTGATTTCATGACATTCACTTGATTACATCAGATCAATGAAAGGAGGACACATTGTATGTTACACATTTATGTTGAAACCTATTAAGTTTTTACGAACACTAAGTTGATAATTTAAGTTGGTAGCCTTGGGAGTTGTAGCATTCTTGTTGCAATACTCAGGCTCATCAATAGCCAGAGAACTTCATCCCTAATTGAGATGAGTCAAGATCCACTACCTAGTGTGACCCAACTATGAAGGCCACCACTGCCTCCTCACATGAGAGGGTAATAACTCTCAAAATTTATTTATACCTTGTGAGAAACACAGAACCTTTCCACACAACTTGGGCTACTACCCACATGACCCTCTCAAACAAGAAGCTCTAGGAGGCTGAGGTCTCTGACTCAGCTCTAACTTACTCCTTGCAGACCAAGTTTCCAACTTTCCATGCCATATGAAGTGATCCCCGCCAAACATATATTTTCATGCTCATGCATGTGAAGCACCTACCATGTATTAACAACATCTAATGTGAATTAAGAGCTCAAGGGTGGTGGGATCAAAGCCATAGTCCCTATCCCATCTACCACAATGCCCCCATTGGAGGATATAATTTAAAAATATTAAATTATATATATTATGCTTTTAAAAATATAGTAAAATATATAATAATATAATTTTTATTATAATTAGATTTTATATGTGTGTGTGTGTGGTGAATTGAGCTTAGCTTAGGTGGTTGGGTGGAATAGTTGTTTTCCTCTTCACTTGACATGTTCAACTCTCGTAAGTTTACATGTTGATGCTCTTGAAGGGAGTAACTTTATTGTACTATTAAGTGAGTCTACATTGAGGGTGGGCCTAGTACCAATAATCTCTCTCTTTCATTCGGGTGGATAGGCAGGTTGATATTCTTCTCCTGGTGACACCCAAATTAAAAATCCCCAAGGGTTAGCTCAAGTGGCCTAGATCTAGACTTGAAGTTTCTTGATATTACTGTTGATTGCAGTTTGACTCTCTTCATAATAAGGGTAGGAGGTTTACTTTTTTTACCATCCAAAAAATGTCGAAAAGTACTCTGGGAGTCTCTCATGATTTCATTCCATATATATATATATATATATTATATATATATATATATATATATATATATATATTATATATATATATATAATTATAATTATAATTATAATTATAATTTAGAAAGGTTATTTTTTTTATTATATAAATTATGTTATTAAAAAAATACAACTAATGAGAAATATAAAATGCTTTATTAAATTTTCAAATTTATTGAATTTTTTTATTTTCTTTGGGAGATGTTTTAAAATGCAAAATATTGAATTCTATAAATGTTGTCAATAAAAAATATAGGAAAGAGATAGAATTATTTCCTCCATTTTCAAGTATATTGAGTTTTTTTCCACACATAAAAACTCAACATCACAAAATATCAAATTATATTAATTGTATTATTAAAACATATAAAATGGAAATATTAGAAAGCTTTTTTGAAATATTTAAATGCATAATTTTTTTATATATAAAAAAATAAATGTCTTATATTATATATGAGGAATGTACATGTTTCATTTTTCTATAATAACATAATTTAACATGACTTTAAAATAATGACAAGGATATACTGATTATGTGCTCAAACATGTTATATGCATAAATCTAGGTGGGGAGGATAAAATCATTTCTCCCACCTACAATTTTGCATCTAATTAATTGTTTATATATAAGTTAATTGATATTTCATATTAAATGAAAAAAATTTCTATATAGAAGTTACATCTACTACTATATCTCTAGGGAAACTACACCAATAGAAAAATTGTAAGTATTTTGTCCACCTTATCTGAGATAAAAGAATCTTTCCAAATGTCATACAAAATGAAACTATTTAGATATTTAAGACGATTCATATATCTATAGCTAGGCTAAGAGGAAGTAGTAGAGATTCTACTCCTATATAAAAAAAATATATATAAAAGTAAAGAATCCATGCATGCCAAAGATCAGTATGATGGGGTGATGAAGGTTCATGATTAACTTTTTCCAGAGTGTTCCTAGACTCTAAAAACTCTAGGCCATGAATCCTCTTAGCTAAGATTGAAATCTTGTTGTCAACAACTTTATTTTCAAGTCACAACTCATCCAATTAGAGGAGAATCTCCTAATAGGCCTATCTTCTTTCCCGCAACACCTTCCCTTAAGATTTTTAATATTCCAATATGGTTCCACTATTTTATAGTATCTTCTATTGTGGGCCCCACTATTTCTAGTGATAGGAACTTAGGGATTCATTTATTTATTGACTTCATCATTTGGAAGAAATCAACATTACAATCTCATTTATGCCTTTGCAAACTCACTTTAATCCTTCATGTGTAGAGAATTCTTATCCTAGAAATCCATTCCATTCCAGACACTTTATCTAAATATTAATCTTGGGACAGGGTTTCTTTGCACTGCCTGTGTTAACTATGAAAACTCTAACCACCACGGAGCATAGTTCCTCATGTAATGAAAGAGAGACAAAGTGGAAAATTCCAATATGAGACCACATGGGAAAACAACCTGTAGAGATCTAACCACTAGTGGAAATTCATCCATGGACCTCTCCACTACAAATAAGAATGAATATTGTTGAAGGAGGAAGATACCATTAACAAGAAAATCCCACTAGGATAAGAACTTCTTCATCCTTGACACTAATAGTAAAAACACAAACAAGCTAAACAAAACTGATGCAGGAGCATTTGAGCTTAGCCAACAATGTGATTGTATGTTCACATGTTGTGGCTAACAGGAGATGAATTTCATTGACCTGGGTGGTCAAAATTAGTTTTAGTAGAGAGGGTTGGATCTCTCAAATTAATATTTATCTCAATTATTATAATAATTAGAATTTTGTATTATTTTTAGAATAGGAGGTAAGTTATTAGTATAGGTGTGTATGAGAGCTTGAGAATAGGGATTTAATGGTTGAGTTGATAAAAATAGAGATTGAGTTGTCAATGCAGTTAGGATAGTATTTGATTCATAAAAGAGGAAAGAATGTAATGACATGGAGATGAGATGATTGAGAACAGAGTAAGTAAGCGAGAGTTTGAGTGAGAGAGAGGGTATGAGATTGAAAGAGAGGTCAGACAAACTGTTGTAATTGAGCTAAGAAGGCCAAGACTCTATAATTTCCATTTTGTTGAATGATTGATTGAAGTGTGGTGTGGACGCATTGTTTTGGTGCAGAAATTCATTTGTAGCTGTGTATCGGCATTCTGAACCTTGTTCGGGTATTTTTCTCTGTTCATACATTTTATTGAATATCACAATTGATTAATATTAATGATTAATATCGAGCTTAAGAGTTAAAATTTTCTTAAGTGTCTTTATTAAGATTGTGAATTAAGAACGTGGTAGTATTCGATAAGTGGGAAGTGGTATCTCGTGCGCCCTAAAGGTGGTAAGCGGTATGCCTAAATTTCATGTGACTAGCCTAAGTAGGTGACACATAGTACGAGAAAACTACTTTTCTCACACGCTATCGACTTGATATTAGTCGTGCAAGAATCTGCACGAGATTGTGCGACAACTGTTTGATTGCACGGGTCACATCGACGGTGGAGATCGTCCGGGTTAGTTGGTGAGCTTACGACGTGATATCCATTAGATCTGGAGAAGTGAGATCAACGATGCAGATTGACGTACTTGATAAAAGGAGAATTCAACGAGGGACCGACAGTGATTGGTCAGATAAGAAAGACCCTCAAGGGGAAAATCTACGTACAAAATCTATTTGTGCACAACTGATTGGTTACAAAGTTAACTAGTAGTCTAATTCCAGACTACCACCTCATTTTTGTCAACCTCTTGCATCATTTTTAGTATCAGAGCACAAAGATTAATTTTTGCTATAGTAAACATGCCACCGAGGAGAGAAGGAGGCATAGGTTGGGGGAGACCTGTAACGAATGCAGTTTTGCTGGATGAGATCCGAAATCTACGTACAAGGATGAAGGCAATGGAGACTCCTCAGAGGAGAGCACCTGATGAAGGATATTCCAGTGCTGCAAAAGAATATTTTGAGGAAGAAGAAGAGGATGAAAGTGAAGCTGCCAAAGTTATCAAGATATTGGCTAAAACAAGTGGAAGACCAAAGGTGGAAATACGTTTATATGACAGGAATCTCAATGTAGAAGAATTGATGGACTAGATCAAATCATTAGACAAGTATTTTGACTATGAGGAGGTTGATGATAAAAAGGAAGGTGAAATTTGTAGTCACCAGATTGAAGGGTCATGCAACTATCTGGTGGGATTAATTACAAACATCCAGAGTAAGAAAGGGGAAGTCCAAGATCAAACAATGGGATAAAATGGTAAGTAGATTGAAAGCCAAATTTATGCCAAAAGATTATTAGTTAAATCTTTTCAGACAGTTACAAAATTTGAGACAAAAAGGAATGACTATCAAAGAATACACAAAAGAGTTTCATAAGTTGAGAATTAGAGCAGGACATGCAGAGGATGATGTAGAAAAGGTTGTCAGATACATAAATGGGTTGAGATATGACATATAGCATGAAACCAACTTGTTGAGTCTGAAGACAATTGAAGATGCCTATCAAGCATCTTTGAAGGTAGAAGAGAAGATGTTGAGGAAGCAAAATCAGAGGAATGGAGGGAAAAGTTCAGCAAGAGGTAGCGAAACTACCAGATCAAGATTTCAGCACCCTTGAGGGTGAAGCAGGAAGTTCAAGTAGTAGACCACCATAGAGAGAAGAATTTAGTAGAGGAAGATTTGCGCCCAGAAGAAGAGGTCGAGGAAGAGAAATTCGGTGTTACACATGTGGAGAATGGGGACATGGATCATGGGATTGTCCTGATAATAAAGTAACAAATCATAGGAATGTGAATGTGGTTGAGGCAAGGGAAGAAAAACCTCAAATTGCAACAAGGAAGAATCACTTGAAGTAGGAGAATGCTTGTCGTTTAAAAGGATATTGCTTAAGGCAGAGAAAGAGACAGGAGAACCAACTCAGAGAAAGATTTTATTTAGAACTACATGTAAGTCCAAAGGAAAATGTTGTAAAGTGATAATTGATAGTGGAAGAACCGATAACCTTATTTCTACATAAATGGTGGACAAGTTAGGACTAGTGAAAATAGTACACCCTACTCCTTACAAAGTATCATGGCTGCAAAAAGGACATCAGCTTATTGTGACAGAACAATGCAAGGTAGAGATTCAGATTGGTACTTATAAGGATGTGATATTGTGTGATGTAATGCCAATGGATGTATGCCATGTGTTGCAAGGAAGACCTTGGCAGTTTGATTGGAAAGCTATTCATGATGGGAGAAGAAATAATTACACTCTAGAGAAGGATGGAAATAAACATACACTGCTGCCATTGAAGGATGAAGCAGGCAAAGAAGCGTCGGGAAATAGTGTTATGCTGATGAGTGGGAAAGAATTGCTGCAAGAAGTCAAGAAGGATGAACAGATGCATTTTTATTTCATAAGGAGACCTAAGGTAATTTTAACTTCCACAAACTTATATGATTTATCTGAAGAAATCAAAACTCTGTTGAATGATTTTGTTGATATTATTGTGGATGAGTTTCCAAATGCATTACCACCCATCAGTAGTATTAGTCATCATATTGATCTAATACCTAGAGCAAGTTGCCAAACAAAGAAACATATAGATTAACTCCTCAAGAGAATGCATAAGTTGGAAGACACGTGTAAGAACTGATGGATAAGGGATTAATTAGAGAAAGTCTTAGTTCATGTGTTGTAACAACAGTACTCAGTCCAAAGAAAGATGGTGAATGGCGTATGTGTACAGATTCCATATCCATAAACAAGGTTACTATCAGGTATAGATTTCCTTTACACACATGGATGATTTAATGGATTGTTTAAGTGGGTCAAAGTATTTTTCTAAAATAGATTTGAAGAGTTAATATCATCAAATAAGGATTAGAGAAGGAGATGAATGGAAGACTGCATTTAGAACAAATAGTGGGTTGTATGAATGGTTAGTGGTGCCTTTTGGACTCACTAGCACCTAGCACATTCATGAGATTAATGAATCAAGTCTTGAAGGAATATGCAGGAAAGCTTGTCATTCTTTATCTTGATGATATTCTAGTTTTCAGTAGAAGCAAAGAAGAACATTTGGAGCATCTTAAGTTGGTTTTAAAAACTCTGCAGAAAGAGAAACTACTGATAAATCTGAAGAAATGTAGTTTCATGAAAGAAGAATTAGTCTATTTGGGATTTTTAGTTTCTAAAGAAGGTCTGAAAATGGATCTAGAGAAAATCCAAGTAATTTGGAACTTGCCTACTCCAAGAAACATATTTGAGGTAAGAAACTTTCATGGTATTGCAAGTTTTTATAGAAAATTTATCAGAAGTTTTAGTTAGATTTGTGCACCAATTATTAAAATAATCAAAGAGACTAATCAGCATTCAAGTGGACAGAAGCATCAGACCGAAATTTTAAGTTGCTGAAGAAGAAAATTGCAGAGAAACTAGTTTTAGCTTTACCTAATAATGGGAAAATCTTCCAAGTTGAAACTGATGCTAGTGGAGTTACAATTGGACATTTGTGAGTCAAGAATAGAGACCAATAGCCTACTTTAGTGAGAAACTAAATGAAGCTAAGAAGAAGTATTCTTCTTATGATAAAGAATTTTATGTTATTGTGCAAGCTTTAAAAAAATGGAGACATTATTTGCTACCAAAGATTTTGTATTATATTCTGACAATCATTCATTACAGTTCATAAATAACCAGCCAAAATTGAACCAGAAATATGCCAAGTGGGTAGAGTTTTTACACAGTTTTACTTTTGTGATAAAACACACAAGTGGTAAGTTGAACAAAGTTGATAATGCTTTGAGTAAGGTAAATTTCATAGTACAAGAACTAAGATTTGGTGTTGTAGGATTTGAATAAACGGTTAATATGTATAAAGATGATGCATAATTCAAAGATATTTATGCAGTGGTACAAAATCCAATAGTCCATAATAGAATTCAGTGGTTAAATTTTCCTATCCAAAGAGGTTTACTGTTTAAAGGTAACAAATTGTGCATTCCCAAATGTTCTATGAGGGAAAACATGATCAAGGAAAAACATAGTGGAGGATTATTTGGTCACTTTGGACAAGACAAAACCTTTGCTCATGTAAATGATTTTTACTATTGGCCAAAGATGCAAACTGATGTTAAGAAATTTGTTGAGAAGTGCAGAATCTGTCAGCATGCTAAAGGTAGAAGACAAAGTACAGGATTATACCAGCCATTGCCAATACCAGACTGACCATGGGATGCAATTATTGTGGACTTTTTTTTGGGGTTACCTAGAACTCAAAGAGGGAATGATTACATTTATGTTGCGGTAGATAGATTTTCCAAAATGGCACATTTCATTACATGCAAAAAGACTAGTGATGCAACCCATATTGCTAATCTGTCTTTTCAGAGGTTGTAAGGTTACATGGATTTCATGTAAGTATTGTGTCTGATAGGGATACAAAGTTTGTTGGTCATTTCTGCAGAACTCTTTGGAAGAAACTAGGTGCCAACTTTAGTTTCAGTTCAACATATCATCCTCAAACAGCTGGATAGACCGAGGTGGTAAACAGAAGCTTGGGAAACATATTGAGAAGTTTAGTGTATGACAATCCTAAGTAGTGAGGTTTAGCACTTGCTCAAGCTAAGTTTGCTTATAATGACACTCCAAACCGAAGTACTGGGTTGAGTCCATTTCAGATCGTTTTTGGAATGAATCCAAGAGGTGTGTATGAACTCAGAAATTTGGGTAAACATGAGACAAGAAGTGCAAAAGATGAAGAGTTTACAGAGTAGATGCAAAGACTACAAGAAGATGTCAAAGAGAGATTGCAGGAAAGTAGTGGAAAATACAAACAAAAAGTTGATAGGAGGAGGAGAGAAAACGAATTCCAAGTAGGAGATCTAGTGATGGTATACTTGAGAAAAGAAAGATTTCCCATTGGGACATACAATAAACTAAAGATGAAAAAGATAGGGCCATGCAGAATTGTGAGGAAGTTTTCAACTAATGCTTATGAAATTGAATTTCCAAAAGGAATTGGAATATCACCTATCTTCAATGTTGTAGATTTGTATCCATACAAGGAGACAAAGTCAGAGCTATAGAAGGAACCTGTAGGAGATGAAGTTCAAACTTTAAAGTGGGAAGAACAAATGCCAAAGATAGCCAAGAAAGACGTGGAAGCTATTTTGGAGAAAAGAGTATCCAAAAGAACTAGAGGACAAGTTTATTTTCAATATTTAGTCAAATGGAAGGGACAACCAATGGAGGATGCCAGTTGGATAACAATAACAAAATTACAAAAGTATGGAGTCAATATTGAAAGTTTGATGAAGGATTCTTTTCTTCCCTGGGAGTCTAATGCAGGAGCATCTAGACTTAGCCAGCAATGTGATTGTATGTTCACATATTGTGGCTAATAGGAGGTGAATTTCATTGACCTGAGTGGTAAAAATCAAATTTAGTAGAGAGGGTTGGATCTCTCGAATTAATCTTTATCTCAATTATTGTAATAATTATAATATTGTATTATTTTTAGAATAGGATATAAGTTGTTAGTATAGGTGTGTATCAGAGCTTGAGAATAGGGATTTAATGGTTGAGTTGATAAAAATAGATATTGATTTGTCAATGCAGTTAGGATAGGATTTGATTCATAAAAGAGGAAAGAATGTAATGACAGGGAGATGAGATTATTGAGAACAGAGTGAGTAAGAAAGAGTTTGAGTGAGAGATAGGGTTTGATATTGAAACAGAGGTTAGACAAACTGTTGTAATCGAGCTGAGAGGGCCAAGACTCTATAATTTCCATTGTGTTGAATAATTGATTGAAGTGTGGTGCAGACTCACTGTTCAGGTGTAGAAATTCATTTGTAGCTGTGTATCGACGTTCTGGACCCTGTTTAGGTATTTTTCTCTATTCATAAATTTTATTGAATATCAAAGTCGACTAATATTAATGATTAATATCGAGCTTAAGTGTTAAACTTTCCTTAACCGTCTTTATTAAGATTGTGAATTAAGAATGTGGTAGTATTCAATAAGTGGGAAGTGGTATCTTGTGTGCCCTAAAGGTGGTAAGCAGTATTCCTAAATTTCACGTGATTAGCCTAAGTGGGTGACATGTAGCATGAGAAAAATACTTTTCTCACACGCTCTGGACCTGATATCGGTTGTGTAAGAATCTGCACGAGATTGCATGATAGCCATTCGATTGCACAGGTCACATCGACGGTGGAGATCATCCGAGTTAGTTGGTGAATCGATGACGCAATATCCATTGGATCTGGAGAAGTGAGATCAACGACGCGGATTGAAGCGCTTGATAAAAGGAGAAGTCAATGAGGGACTGACAATGATTGGCCAGATAAGTGGGACCCTCAGGGGGAAATCCACGTACAAAATATGTTTGTGCATTGCTGATTGGTTACAAAGTTAACTAGAAATGACAATATAAACATTATTGTAATGAATGGTAAAGGCTTGCAGTGATTGGAAAGGTTGATTGAAAGGGATTGAACTCTTGCAATGAAATTTAGCTAGGAAGTCATTCCAAGTGTTGTATGGATAGGATTCTAGAACTTCATTATCACAAGGAATACATCCCACCTTTACAAAATCATTATGGTGATTACTACTCCTCATGCATCCTTTGTCATAATGATGTAATAGCCCCGAGTTGATTTTCCATGTAAAAAGTATATAGACGAAGGTCATGTGACACATATTCTAAGTTGAATGGTGGGAAAAACATATTAGTGGGGCTCACTTTAGGTTTATTTATGGCTAAGGAAATTGGAAAATATATTGGCAAAGGAAAAGAGGAAAAAGTTGAAATTTATTTATGAAATAAAGGAAAATAGGAGAAAAGGAAGGTGAAGAGACACAAATTTGCAGGAGAGGGAAATTAAAGGGAAAATGGAGGAAAATGAAGAAAATAGAGGCATCAATGATAAAAGGGATTTCGAGGATCAATTAATAGTTTTTTCATTTTAGTATTGGATCTCTCATTTTCCTTCTCTCATTCTATCATACTCTTTCACACTTAGTGTATTGATCTGGATTTAAACAAGAATGCAATAAAATACAGAGATAACCATAAAGACAGATATGCAGCGGAAATAATACTTCATTTCATTACTATAAAATCCTGAAATATGCTTACAAACAGAAATGGAAATAAACTAGCTAGGGCGATGGTAGCTTATATCTGAGAAGAGATGTGGCAGCTACATGCCTCTAAATTGTCTTACAATGAGGCTCAAGGGCCTTTTTATTATTAAACAATAAGAGAAAAACATAAACAACCAAAACCCTCACCCGAGGAGATGTAACACCAAGAGTTTGTGGGCCCCATTGGGGTGAGTTAGACAGCCAACTTCCTGGGGTCGTGAATTGGCCATATTATCTCTGTTTGACACACATGATAGCCTGTTGGAAAGATCTCTCCAAGGACTAGGATGAAAAATACAATTTTAGATAGAAAATCGCTAGTGGTAGATTTCCCAAAAGAATGTCATTTAGGGCCCCAAAACGTCTCCCAAAGTTTAGGATAGAAAAAGCTACTAAAAATAGTAAATTGTGCTATAATTAAGGAAACTAAAAAATTGAAAGAAGCACTAGTGGGGATCCAAGTGGAATTAGCGGGTGGCCACCAATATCCACCTGGATCATTCCTCCCCCCTTAGGAAGCAATGGTCCCCATTGAGTTGAGTTCCTCCATGAGATGAGGGAACTTCTGCTAAATTTGGTCCCTGGTGAGCCACTTTCCCTGGTGAAGGAGTTGGTCTACTTTGACAACTCGATACAATTGAATATTCTGTTGGCGAGTGTGCTTGATCTATGTGTCCATGATCCGATCAGCTGTAGCCTGTTCCATGCAATCTAGATTTAACTATGTGGGTGTGAGCTATTCTGCAATGTCAGATGTGTCCAGTAATGGTGGAAAGTATGGCCTAAGGCGATCCACATTGAACACTGGGTGTAGGCCAAGGAATGGGGGAATGCTGAGCTCAAACGCATTGTCTCCCATATCCTTGGTAATGGTGTAAGGACCATATCAGAGTGGTCTTACTTTCTGATAGGTTCCAGTAAGGCATTCGTTTTGCAAATGCAACTAGACTTTGTCACCCACTTTAAACTTGTGTGGCACCCAATGTTGATCATGTCGTTGCTTGTACTTGGCATTTGATTTCTCCAAAATGTCATGGACCTGCTGGCGAATATGTTGGATGTGCTCAATGAAGTTGTCTGCCTTATCTGTTTTGGACTGGACATGAGCAGAACCTACGTGAGTAGCTGCAAATGGCATGGCCACATCTATGGGACATAGTGGCTGGAATCCCAAGCCCACCTAAAAAGGGCTATGGCCAGTTGAACTGTGGAAAGCCCGGTTGTAGCTATGTTGAACATAGGGCAGGCTCTCGTCCCATGTGTGTTGATGCTTTGAGTTGTACATGTGCATAATGTGTGCGATCACCCTGTTGACGACCTCTATCTGGCCATTAGTTTGAGAATGGAAGGCTGTGGACTTAGTGAGTTTGGTGTCCAGCATCGACCAGAGACTAGACCAAAATGTACGGAGGAACATGCTGTCCCGATCTGAAATGATAGACTGTGGGATCCCAAAGTGTACCCACACTTTTTCAAAGAAGAGTTTAGCAGTGGCTTCTGCTGTGATATTCTTCTTGCAGACCGCCATAACGGCCATCTTCGAGAACCTGTCGACGACCACAAAAACACAGTCATTTCCATTCTTAGTGGAAGGAAGGCCTGACATGTAATCCATGGAGATGGATTCCCAAGGTTGACTAGGGGTAAGCAGCGGAGTATAGATGCCTTGATTCTTGATGGTCAGTTTGGCAATGGCACAAGCAGTGCATGATCTGATGTACTTCT